>VZRH01005662.1:14334-24777 GCA_013397555.1 Urocynchramus pylzowi | reverse complement strand
TGCGGGGCTCCCGGCGGCGGAGCAGGGCGCCTCTGCAGAGCCGCGCCGCCGGCGCCGGGGGTGCGCGGAAGAAGATGGTGGTGGCCCGGTGCGGAGCGGTGGCCGGGGGGCTGCGGGGTCAGTGGGGCCACGCGTGCGCCCCCACGGAGCATCCCGCGGGAGTGGGACCGGGAGTCCGGTCTCGAGGTCGTGACAACAGCGAGATGTTGCTCATCAAGCGTTGGTTTTCCGAGCAATCCTCTCTCGTGACCGAATTTCCTAACGTGAAGCACTGTGAGCTCAAAAATCTGGGAATAAAATAAAGCAGCCCTCCTTTGTGGCCTCGTGTTGGAGGCGGCATGTCTTTAGTTGAATTGTATTGAGAAGGGCAACAATATCTTGCTTCTGTGTGCAGAATATTTCGGTGAGGAAAGATGTCTTTTTTCATGCGGGAAAGTTTGATGCTGCAGTCTCTTTTGGGGAAAAGTTTCCACTAAAAAAGCATTTGACCTTTGTCTGTAGGAGTGGACCTTCCCGATGCAAATGCGCCTGTGAAAATCAAGCTTACACAAAAGACACGGCAAACATGGGAATGCCTGCAACGTGTTCCTCCTCCTCCTCCTTCCTATGGGAAGGGCAGCTCTTTGGTACTGGGCTTCTTTCCCAAGGTGACAAAGCCAGAGCACACAGGCTGAATTACTGAAAAGGCACTGAGGCCACTGCTCCGTTCAGAGGGTATATGTGGGGAATACACCAGAACAAAGTATAGGATGGGGTCTCAGACAAGTAGCGGGGCTCATAGAAACATTTCAGTGGTAGCCTGCGTGGTCTGCAGGCCGGTACCAGGTGCTTGGCAGCAGGAGGAGCCCTCTGCAGTGAGCGACGTCCAAGCAGGGAGCAAGGTCCAAGCAGTGAGCAATGCTTCGGTAGCAAAACTGTCATTCTTTTGGAGGCTAAGGAGAAGTTTTTTCGGGTTTACTGGATTTTATATGGGTTCCTGTGCTGGGATCAGACTTCTCATGTCCTAGTTTAAGGAAGAACTTCTGGAAGGACCAGTCTAATAATGCCCAGTCATTGTGCCCCAGCTCTGTTCTATCTGAATTTCATTATGTGATTTGAGATGTCTCACAAGAGAGAAAGATATGCTATCTATCTAAGGATTGAATCACTCTCTAAAAATGCTTATTTCTCTTTGTCTGATAAAATGACTTTAAATTACCCCCCTTTTGTAGATGTGATTCATCTGGGTTGATACCTTTTTCTTAGAGCAGTTATTGCTCCTGAAATAGTTTGTGCTCTTTTTTTATTACTTTCTATTATTCTGAAATCTTCGTTTCCCTTTGCTCTTACTATCTTCCTCTACATTACCTCCACAGAGAGCCTTTCAGAACAGCAGTTCCCATCACCCCTGTGGAACAAACTGCCAGACTTTTCCTGCTATCATTTTCCATTTCTGATGCTTCTGCTCTGCCTTTTCCATTGCAACTAAGCTAATAAAAGAGTAGGTCATGTGACAAGTGCCTTAACTTCACTCGGTGCGAGGCAAGCCGCAGGCTTCCAGTGTCTGGCAAAATCAAGTCCATAATATATCCTGTCTGTGACCTTGTAGTGGGTTCACTCTGGCTGAATGCCAGACACCCACCAAAGCCACTTCTCCCTCTCCCCCACAGCTGGACAGGGAAGAGAAAATATAACAAAGGGTTCATGAGTTGAGATAAGGACCAGGACTCATCAAATACTGTCGTGTGCAAAACAGGCTCGAATTAGAAATATTAATTTCTAATAAAATATTAATTGAATTTATTGCTAAGAAAATAAGAGCAGGATAATGAGAAGTAAAATAAGACCTCCTCTGCACCCTTCCCTCCTTCTTAGCTCTACCTCCTCCCCCAGTGCCACAGGGAGACAGGGAGTGGGGATTATGGTCACATCATCACACATTGTTTCTGCCACTGCTCAGGGAGAGGAGTCCTTTCCTTGCTCCAGTAGGGGTCCCGCCCACAGGAGACAGTTTTCTATTAATTTCTCCAGTGTGAGCCCATCCCACAGGCAACAGTCCTCCACAAACTGCAGTAACATGGGTCACTCTTCCAAACATAACACTAATATTAGATTTTCTCCTTTATTCCAGAGTATAAATGCACTGAATAGACAAAAGAAGCAGGCTGGCCAAAATTAAAAGGTTAAAAATTTTGACAGGAAAGGCTATTTCTAAAGGTTCTTAATTTAAAAACAAACAAACAAAAGCCCAAATAAGCAAACAACAACAACAAAAAAGGATAATTTATCTGGAAACTTTCATTATTATTCCATTTTTAGGTTTCCCCATTTTGACCATATTTAAGGCATTCTTCTTACAATTTTTAAAATTTAAAAAGGTCCAGAAAAACACAGGGAAAAGTATGAAGGAAGAGGACAAAGAAATATTGAAGCCAAATAAATTAAATTCATCAAAACCTCTCAATTTTCTATACATTTCCTTTTTTAAAGACAGGTTCAGTCTCCATAAAAATTGATTTAATAATGTAACAGTTTCTAAATTTTCCTTTGCCATATTAAGATTCACTGAACTTGAACAACAATTCAAGAAAACCATTTTGGCAATGAATTGTTGGAAGACAGATAAAAACACCCTCTTGAAGGGCAGTGTGGAGGGGGAAGGAGGTGCTTTAGCCAGCTCTTTCCTGAAGTGAGTAGATTTAGGAGGTGGACACTATGAAAAACACACATAGCAAGGCAGTCTGAAGGCAGAGTAGGTGAAAGAATAAGATAATGGTCCTGTTCTATCTGAGCCAAGACAAGAATAACTTTTTTTTTTTTTTTAATATTTTGAGATCTTGTATGTAAACACAGAAAAGTCTGGCTTAAATATAAGTAACTTTTAGAAGCAATAAAAAAACTCTGTCATCTATAAGCAGATTTATCAAACCAATTAAATAGGATAATGAAAAAATATGTGCTTTCCAACATGTTATCCCACCTAAGTCATGAGGGGAAAAATGGAGCCACCAATGCAATTAGATGCAACCTACTGATGGCAGATGGTAATTTATTTATTGTGCACATGCACTTTTCCCTCTATAAAACAGTAGGGGTTTCTGACTAAATCCATTATGTAAATCTCAGCATCTTTTCACTTGCACTTAGAAACTATTATTTTTCTTTGAGGCTTTTATAGTCACTTTTGCCTGAACTTGATATAATTAAATGCAAGTGCTCTGCAATTCTACAAGTACTGCAGTTAGGTACCTGATTTGAAATAAAACTTAAACACAAATAAGGCATAAAGGTGTTTGTGTAGGTGTTTGATATCAGAGATTTTAACTCACGTTCAGAACCAAATTGTTTAAAATCAGCAATAGAGCAGTGTATTTAGGAACAAAAATAGAATGCAGAAATAAAACTTAGAAAAAAAATAGTGTTGGTGGATAAGAAAATAACTGTATTAAGACCAACACTGCTACCACACTTTCTCTGAACTGGTTTAAGATCCTAGACAGTTCCTGTTGTTGTCTTTGATTTAGAGTAACATTGTCCTCAGCATCCTGCTCTGGGCATTCTTTCAGGACAGTTGTTCACTCAGGATCAAATTTCCAAGACAGTTTGTCTTACATAGCCATGATATAGCTAAAGAGCTGAGAAATATGTTTGAAAGTATAACATATAACCAGGAATGTATACGCTCACATCCACTCCTCTTCAGCAGCATTTTTGTGGGTACTTACTGGGTCCTTGAAGCTTTTGAAAAGTGCTAAATACAACTTTGTCCAAAGCACCTAAACAACACCTAAATCAAAACCAGCTAAATTCAAAGTCTAGGTCCCATTTTCAGAATCAATTTAGAAACTTCATTCAAACATTTTAAGAGCATAAGAACAACTATAGGTGGTCTGAACAAGCATCTTTGTCAGTTCATAGTGAGCCTCCAGAGTGCCTTAATGTGGAAGCCTCAGGAACAGTATCAGCTAATGTTAGGATCCTGAAATATTTTCTTCACTGTGAGTTAATCTTTGAAGTCTGCTGTGACTTAAGTTTCTATAGTACAACTGGGACTTGGCAACTGATTATAAAATCATAGAATGACTTGGGTCAGAAGGTATCTTAAAGGTCCTCTAGTTCCAACTCTCATGCCACGGGCAGGGATGCCACCCACCAGATCAGGTTGGTCAAAGCCCTGTCCAAATAGGCCTTGAACACTTCCAGGGATGAGGCATCCACGACATCTCTGAGCAAGATGTTCCAGTGTCTCATCACCCTCATAGGAGAGAATTTCTTCCTAATCCAAACCCACCTCTTTCAGTCTAACACCATTGCCCCTTGTTCTATCACTTGTGAAAAGTAATCCTTAACCCCTGTTCAAAAGTCCCTCTCCAGCTCTTACAAGCCCCCTTTAGGTACTGGAAGGCTGCTATAATTATCTTGTTCATGACCTTGTCTCACTACAAATAACAAATGAATCTTCACAGTTTTAATCACAGTGGAAGCCACTTGAAGTTGAGGATCAGCTCAGATCCCATTCTGTAACTAGGTGAGTTATAGGAATGCAGCCCTGTCTCAGAGGATGATGGGAGTTCTTTACTTAAATATAATTGTAGAAAATGTCAGGATGCTTGACCTAGAAAGTCCCATTATATCTGAAACAAGGGAGCTTCTAGAGCTGAGCTCTGTAGGAAATCTGGCTGCAAATCCAGATGCCAACTGGCTGAAAAATTGGTTTCTGAGAACAAACTAGGCATCTGTCTTTTATTCATCATCATAGGTCTCTAACAACATAAGGATAAATAGCTCTACAGGAGCCAAGGCATAGCATCAGACCCTAATCAGAGAAATATTTCAGTGTGACAAGCCTACTCACAGAATCATAAAAAAAATAAAACTGGAAGGTATTTTAAGAGATTGCCTAGTTTATCTATCCCCCATCCTGATGGATGTTTGTCTGAATGGCATTTAAAACCTCCAGCAGCAGACACTCCACAGCTTTTCTAGACAGTATGTCCCAGAGTTTCACTATCCATTCAGTACATTTTTCCTAATGTCAGGCCTATCTATCACTTGCTTCAATTTAGTCCTTTTTTTTTTTTTAATCTTATCTACTGTAGACTGACAGAATAATTTATTTCTTTATTTGGAGACTGGTATAAAGTCTAAGGTGAAATCTCCTCCTTTTTTTGGCTGCATAGCCTTTGTTCTGGCCTTTAAAACACTTCAGTTGTACAGTGAGGGGATAGGTGTCAGGAGGGCATTAACATCCTGGGAACACCTTTTGGATGGGCTTTCCTTTCCTATCTACAAGAGGTCTTTACTTTATTTATGCAGTCCTTACTGTTGGGGCAGATGGACTTCCAGAGGTGTAGTTGTAAATAGCGATAATTAATCTGTGATTTAGAAAATCCAGCATCTCACAAACAGATGATACAGAAAAGTAAAAGTTTCACCTGGCAATATTGCCAACACAAATATTTTAACTGCTGTATTATTTTGAAAAAGGGAAAAAAAAAAAAAAAAAACCAGAAAAACACACAACAAAGTTAGGTAACTGCAGGACTCTATCAAGCAAGTTCAAACATTAATTTAGTATTAGTAAAAAAGGTATCTGGAAATGTAATGAACTTCATTGTTATATTAATACAACATTAACTGGGAGCAAAGCACTCAGACATATTTCACTGCTATAGAAATTTGCATCACGAGATATGTAGGGAATAAAAGATAATGAATTCATAACTGAGCCCGTACAAATGATGAGTTAGGACACTAAACATTCCATAGTTTTGGTACCTAATTAATACAGAATGCTGAAGAATGCTAAGGTTGGAATAAATGTACATTTTATTAAAAATGTATGAATGCAGTCCTGGAACAAAATTATTCATTAAATCATTTTTAATGCAGATATGAGAACGACATATAAGCCTGAAAAGCTTTCAGTGATGAGCTGTGCCTTGGGTTTCTTGAATTCAATATTCAGACTTGCATACCAAAGTAGAAGGTGATCAGTTTTGTCCTTGAACACGTCCCAGCACATGCATCAGATGGATGAGAGCCACAGCTTTGGATGCGATGTAGAATGACAAATCTCAGTTCTTCCATTATACTGGCATTTCCTATGCCAGAATAACTGCAAATTCATGTCATTGGAAAACCAGGTAATGTTTGGTTTGGCTGCACAAAATGCATGTGTTTGTGATTTCCGAATGCCTCATTCAGTTTACAGCTCAGGAAGCTGAGTGCTGTTCAAGGTAGTATCAGCTGTTTTCTTCAAATCTTGATGGGAGAGATGCTGTAGGATGGATTCAGTGCTATGAAGGTACTCAGAAAATTCCTTTGCCAAATCTAGGGACATGTTTTCATCTTTTAATGTGTGGTTATGGGAAACTTCAGTATCTCCAGCTTTAAAATCTCTTGTTGAATTTGCTTTTAAAGTTACAGCTTTCATCTGACTGGAAATACTACCTTGCTTGGTTTCATAAAGAATGATCTTCTGTTCCCGAAAATCCAGCCTGTGAAAAGTTGTCAGTGGCTTATTACTCTCCTGGCTTACTTTTCTGCCTGTGTGTTTTTCTAACTATTTATCTTGTTTAGAGCTCATTTTCTACCAGACAAGTAAGCATTTCCTATTACATCCTGGCTTCAAGCTCTCACTTCCTGATATTCCTTTATAGTATTTTTCAGTGCCTGCTTTGCCAACATGGTCAGGTAACTGTAGGTCCTCACTGGAAGTCTGTTTTGCTTGCTGTGTGACGTGGATCCCTGCTGGCACACACAGCATCACACATTTTATCTCTAGAGGTGGCACTTTGTACCACATCATACTTCTTGATAAAGCGCACAGGATTTTTTTTTTCTCTTTTACATAGCACCTCCTGAAAGATAGTTTTCCCTTGATATGTAGTTTCATAAACAGTTCTATAGGTACTTCCTGGTACAGTATTATTCTTAGTGTTCTCTGGGTAAGCTTAATTCAAGTCACACCCGCTGCAATAATGATATATATGACTCTGCCATTTGCAAGCTGGATGTGATTTCTGACATTAATCCTACAGTATCACCACACCATTTCTGGCACTGTTTGATCACCAACATCTAGATGCAATAACAAATCTGTCATTGTTGGCTTGGCTACAGCCACTGATCAGATTACTTGATACAACCTGCAGGTGAGCTCTTGGTAAACATTCATGTCACTCTTTCACACACAGCAGCCTTAAACCACCTCCTTTCTGTAGAAGTCGATTATTTTCATCTACTACAACAATGCAGTATGGATAGAAACATCCATTCTGATCTTAAAGGTCATAATTTATACCCTTTTGAATGACTGAGTTTGTGAATTTGGCTTGATTCTGTCAGTTACTTTGAAATATCAAAAACTGCTTGAAAGCAAAGCAATTGAATAAAGCTGAAGTCAGCCTGCTCTGTGGCAGCATTTTCAGCTTGTTCAGCAAAAAGTACTTGCACTCCATCACAGCACAAATACTTCAGTCACAAGATAATGTAACCACCATAAGCTCTCTTTAGTAATATAATTTCATTAGGATTTTCCAATTTTCTCCTTTCTTTGAAAACTTGGTACATCATCCATATATTTTGTGATTTTCTATTTTGTTTTTAGAAAATACCATGAAGGATGAAGAAGCTTTCTGCCTTTTAAATTTGTCTCTAGCCTTTTTTTCTTCAGTTAAAAAATTCAGGTTGTTTGAAAGCTTCATCTATTTACTAAGTCAAAAAACAGATTGCACCCAAAAGCTATCGAGTGGCAAAATTGCCTTTTGCTGTAACTTGTTTCAAAATAAATGGAGCCATTGAAAGTCATTAAACCAGAATGGGAAGAAAGGTGGCCTTATTTTCTAAACTTACACACATGGAGAGTTTGTTGTCACAGCATCTTACAGACAGTAATGGTAGCAGGCAACAAAAGTTCAGTTTTCTTTGAAAACACTGATGGAAACAGCTCAATGCTGACAAATGTAGACACTTTAGGTTTTGGAAATTAGGTTCGTTCTGCTACTGCTGCAGGTGATTTTATTTTAGTACCTTAAAAATGTCACTTAAGATTCAATTCTTTTGCCAAAACACAAGCATTTAGAGTCTTTTGAGATGGCTTCAGTAATGGCACTTGGTCTCCAGCCCAGCCCTATGCAGGTGCCATCTGTATCTCAGGGAATCTTACTTGGTGGTGGACACCTGCCTTTTGAAAAGTAAATTAAGTACTGCTAAATAGCAGCAATGTGGGATTGCATGTTTACTATCAGTCCAGCTTGAACCCTTAGCTATTTTCTGGCTGTCAGACAATAGCTAGAGCTATAGAAAGGTAGGAAGGGAAAAGTACACCTACACCTGACATGTTAATTAGAGAGACAAGCAACTACTTTTAGTTTTGCCGAAGTCTAAGGTGCCTTTATCACTGAGAAATTCAAAGAAGGACAAGTACAGAGTTAGATGTCTGGCAAGCACTTTTAATAAACTCCTGAGACCTTTCCAGGCACCGCTTGATTGACGTTAGAGGCTAAACAACATTCATAGGTTGCATGGCTCACCTTTCTGCTCTGCAGTGACTTTGCCCAGAAGACAGGAGCATAAAAGAGCTGGGGCTGCACTGAGGCACACAGACATATTTGCAGCAACAAAGGGATCCCTTTTTGTTGAACTCAGACCACCCAGAGAGAAACCCCAACATCTTCTACAGTGGTTCTCGGTGACTGGGAGACCACTGGGTAGAAGAGATGCACTTTCAAACAGCTGAGATTATCAGAAGACTGAACATGTTCAGGACTAAGAGAAGAAATTGTGAGCTCATTTCTATGTCACCAGTTGGAAGTGTAGGAAAATAAATGGAATCAAGAGGTCACACCATGGTGTTGCCAGGGCTCAGCAAGCTTTGCCCTCACCAAGCCTTTTTTGCACGAGCAATACTGAAGGTGAAGTACCTTGCTATCTTCTCTTTCAGTCTCACCAAGTTTACCAAAGAGCCTAGAGAGGACCTGAGCCCTAACCCAATTGGTCCTGTAAATAAAAATAAAATATGATCTGCATTTTACCAGTCTCTTGTGTAGCCATAAACTTCCCCCAAGCCCTTTTCCACCTCTGTAAGTTCTTTTGAATACAGGTGTTCTTTTCTGACCTTTAGCTCTCAGTTTGTTTCAGTGGATTATCTTAGTGAGGTGATAGCAGCAAATCTGGAACTAATTTACTTGTTTTCACACATCAGCATGAAATATACTGATACACATGACATATCATACCGACATGAAGTCTTGGTCAACAAAGTTGGAGGAACTTTTCATACTGCCCTTGAGAAGTAAGGGAATTCACTCAGTTTTTAAACTTCTCTAGGAATGCTTCTTGCAAACCAGCTTAGACTAATACAACAGTTCCCATCACCTTAAAAATATATGGTTCTCTAAAGCATAATGTTAATGAAAAGTTTAACAGCCTTCCTTTTGATAGTAAAATAAAAACAATTATCTATATACCACAGTGCTAACTAAGAATCCTACTGCTAAGGAATTGGCAAAATTCAGAGAAAGGTAAAACCTGAATCATCAGATGAAATAAGTGTCTTAGAATCTGAATATTTTGTCAGAAGTTCATAGAAAATTCATCTGAATGAACAGAAAATGCTACTGATGAAGCAGCAGGAGTGCTTCCACAGGTTCTTTGCCCTTCAAGAAAATGGGCATTGTATCATATAAAAAAGGCACTTTGTTTATTGGACACAAGGCATTTGATATTCTAGCACCATAGAAGTGTTTAGTAAATCTTTGAATACCTCAAGTCAGAAAGCCATCAGATTTTAAACTATCAGGACCACATAAAATGAGTCCAGGATATGCCCATGCCTATTGTAAGAGAACTTCACAAAATTAATTCTGAAAGGACATTTGGCATAAGCAGCATCTCTGACTTCCCTTATACAGTTTCACAGTCTGTGGCATAGAGGTAAATTCCAGTTTAGCACAAAAGCATTTAGCTTCTTAGCTGCCACAAATGTTAATAAGAATCTTTTGGCTAAACCTCTTCCTGCAAATTGGAAAGTTTACATTTAAAGGTCAGAAGGTTTCCATGGCATTTGAATACAATGAAACAAATTCCCATGGCACTCTTTATTCTGACACAGAAAATCAAGTTGCTGAGACTCAAAAATCCTCCCAGTAGCACTTATTATGGTTTATAAGAAACAGAAAACTACACTGGTTGTTAAAATATCAAGAATCCAGCCAGATTCTCCTGCACTTTACTCCAGAAATAACCACAAAAGCAAACTGAGTCTGTATAAAAAATAAGTGATTCAGAAGTATTTCTAAGCTTGCAAGTTTGGGTGAGGTATGTGGGTGGTTTTGAACAAGTTTCTACCTGCCAAGTTTATTTCTACTGTGAAACAACGGCAAAATCAACTGAAAAAAAAAAAAGTCAAGAAAGTAATTTACATTGTACTGCTGTTGCATACATTTAAGCCAAAAAAAA
>VZRH01005662.1:0-14315 GCA_013397555.1 Urocynchramus pylzowi | reverse complement strand
AAAAAAAAAAAAAAAGTGGACAGCCCCTAAATGGGTTTGAGATTTTTGGGTGGGGTTTTATGAAGATTGTTGTTTAAACCTCCAAAACAGTCTGAAGTGGACTGTGTGGAGAAAAGAATGAGAGAGAAGTCTCTCTGTTCTCAGGAGCTGAATGTGTCCTATAATTTAAATATGGTCATTTGTCTGGTTCTGTAGGATTTTTGGCAATAGGCTTCAGAAGAGTTGTGAAAGGCATGCCATAGTTTCCTCTTCAGAGAAACAATTACTTTATTACAGGTAGCTTGCATTTCTTGCCATTTAATACACAGCAACCCTCCTAAGATGCAGTGATCAGTCCAATAGGATTGGAAGAACAAATGCAATAGCATCTTCTCCATTACTTTTTCACAGCATTATCCCACAGAGTCTGTCCAGGCACAAATTTAAAGCTGTTTTCTTCAGATAGCCGCAGCAGCAAATTGGTTCTGTCTTTCACAACTTTATGGAAAAGAGTTACAAAAATATAATTCTCCTAAAGGTTTTCTGCCATCATCTGTATTGTATGGCCACATGCTGTATTAAAAATGCTAATGTTTCCTGAAGAAGGAAGAAAGAAAAGTAGATAATTGGATTTTCTTCTGCTTGTCAGGAACATACTACTCAACACCAGCCACTGAATGGAAGAGATACCACTAAGTCATGGTAATTGAACAGCTGACCTAAAAGGTCATTTGACTGTGAACAATAGGTATCTGTTGAGGGTTTATCACTGCTCTTGATTATATTATCAAAGCCTTGCTTAGAAAAAGTCACAAATGCTTAAGAGGAGCAAGCACTTTCTTCTGTTATCTGGGTTTTTATTCATGTAACTACACTAACCTTAGAAGAATTATCTGTGATTTATAGTAACCAGAGATAAGAATCAAGACAAAGATTGCTCCTTTAAGTTAGATATGTGTCCCATCTATTTCATGGAGCTATTTCAAACTAAATGTAATACACTGGATATATGCTGTTTGGGCATAAATACAGATTAAAGACAAATCAGAACACGTTCTTGATGAAAATTGACACAAGAGAAGATGAGCTACATTAACTGAATGTCTAAGGTAATAAATGGTGGACAATGCTGAAAATAATCCTTCATCAGCCAGACAAATCACAAGTGTAAGAAATTTTGTTCTATCTGCCAGCATTCTCATATGGTTCCTTTTGTTAAAGTTTGGATACTGAAAAAAAATTCCTCAATAACTGGCAGAGTCCGTTCTCCAGCAACCTTGTACTCATGATGAGGAACTTGAAAAAGAAACCTTTTTTTTCTGTTCTTTGCATTCTGTTGATGCAAAATTAGGCAATGGTTTTTTTTTAGTTTTTTGTAATAGTTGCAATAGTTTCTATTGTGCCTTTTATTGAAAAGTGTTCATTTTGAAATCTGCTGCTTTCATGTATAATATTTTCTTTTATTTTTTCATATATTTTTATAATGTACTCCTTTCTTTTCTCTGTCACTGTCACCCCATTTATCCCTTTTCTTTATTGCCAGTTAGACTGGTGGCTTAATTTTCCTTCATCTTCATTCCAAAAAGGAATGAAGATGAAGGAAAATTAAAAGAATGAGAAAAGGAAAATTGAGAAGAAAGAAAAAGATAATTCATGAGTCAATATTGTAGTGTAAGTTAAATTAGGAAAACAAAAGACCTTTTTTAATAAAATGCCTAATCTCCTGAAAGATTTGTCAGCTGTATTTTCTGAGGTAATTTAACCCCAGTTTCTCTGTTCTGTGAGTCACTATAAGTATCATAACTATCAACTGCAAAATGCAGTAAGTCCTGGGTTAGGAAAACAGAGTAGACCTGTCACTGGCTAGGCTACGTGGGATGTGCTGCCATTCCTTTTTGGCAGCACATGGCACACCCAACCCACTACACCATGTAAGAGGACTCCTAGTTTATGACAATTGCCATCATGGTGATGGCTGTACTGAAGCCAGTGGCCACAAGGAAGTGTCCCAGAGCCCCTGATCATCATCCTGAGTGGGTGGAATCATTTGGATTCAGACTTCCCAAGAGCTGAGTGCTTTTCCAAGTGATCCTCTCCTTTGTTGCACTGAATCTGAGACACTGCACTCTTTCCGTCCTCGTGCAGTTCCTTCCACAAATGTTAATAATAACAAATATTAAACTGACAAATAACATTGGGCACACTAGCATTATTCCCACCAAAAATATATGCCTGCTCTTGGTTACTTAGAAAAGATCCCATTTAAGAACACTGTGGCCACTCAAGCCAGCTGCTTCTGACTTCCAGGGTATGCTAGCTCTTTTTACCTAGTAGGGACTATGATTTCTCCAATTTTACTCTGAATTTGTATCTTCAGTACTAGAAGTTATTTATATGACAAGTTTGCTCAAGTGAATTTGATTTGCCATTGAAGTGTTGAAAATAAACTTACAGATGCTTGAAAAATTAAACTTGACCTTTCAAACCTGTGGAACATCGTACTTTATACTATATCTCCTTGCCATGTAAGCTCCAGCTACTGATGATGAGTAAGCACAGATAATATCAACTAATTTAACACAATGCTCACAGAAGCATCATTGTTTCTTTACTGACATCTACTTTTATTTCAGTTGTTTTTTTGTTTTTTTTTTTTCTCTATGACATATCTGCATAGACAGCTGACATATCCACATCAGCATTTGTGACAAATGGCAGTGAAGGTAAGTTGCCATGATAGGAATGTCAAATGGCGTGGACATAGATACAGAATGTCAGCTTTCCAGTTCTGAAGTGGAGAGTCTCCATTTTAAAATAAAACCCACTCAGAATGACAAAAATTCAAAGGGATATGTTAGATAAATGCTGCAGTTTGATTTAGTTTCTATCAAAGTCAGTTGTTTATCTTTGGATAGTTAGCCTTTTTCAGAGTGCGCTGATCTGTAGTTCCTTTGAGCATTACTGCTTGGACTTAATTGGCAA
The DNA here is from genome assembly GCA_013397555.1 of Urocynchramus pylzowi. Classification (NCBI taxonomy): domain Eukaryota; kingdom Metazoa; phylum Chordata; class Aves; order Passeriformes; family Fringillidae; genus Urocynchramus; species Urocynchramus pylzowi. The sequence continues at coordinate 11,354 of VZRH01005662.1, read as the reverse complement.
TATAACAGAATGATCAGAGTTAGTGATGCCAGTGAACATTTTCTTCAGAAGAACAACATAAAGTACTTGGATCAGTAACAGTAGAAATTACCTCATCAGTAACTGCCAAGAAAAAAAAAAATCTTTTATTATTATATAAGTTCACATAGATGAGCTTTCATGCTCTACTGATCTTGTTTCTAATACAAGACTTCAAAGTGTCCCTTTGCCTCTTTTTTTACATGCTACTGGAATGACAGTTCTGTACCAAACCTTTAAAAATGCATATTACAGAACCCTCATGATGGAAACCAGTGTCAACCTTCAGCCCACTGAAGTCAGAATAGAGTCTGATTGATTTCAATGAACACTTTATTGTATCCTAAACACACATATCTCTCAGCATAGCTAAGAAAGTACTTGGAAATCAATTAAACTTGTCAAGACTTGAGGAGCTAACTGGCCACTTTCCCATGATTTCTCTTTTCAGTTTATATAGTAGTGAGTGGTCATGGGATAGACTTGACACTTGGCATTTTCTTTTCCTTCTCTGTGTCTTTGCAGAATTATGCCCGACACCCTCAGGCTGTTGCTGAGGTGTCTGCAGAGGGCAAAGCAGAAGAAATGAAAGGTGATTCCGGCAGACAACAGACTCCTGTTAGTCTGTCAAAAGAATTTGTGCTTTAGGTATTTTTGCCACCATTCTTGTCAGCTTCAGGTTGGCATCTTGGGAGTTTACAGAAGTCCTTGTCAGAATAATACAAGCAGAATTATAGAAAGAGAAATGTAGGAGACAACGCAAAAGGAGAGACTTAAGATTAATTGCGAAACTGCGCTTTTCCATTTCAATGTTTTTTCTGCTAGCTGGTCTCAAGCTGACACTTGACTCTTGTAGGTGTCCTTTAGCACAGCTAGATTACAGAAGTAGAGGGAAAACTGAGGGAGGAGAATTTCTTGGGCATCATGAGGAGTTAGGCTCTTTCTCTGGGCAGAGAAATTAACTCTCCTTGGAAAATCCTCCCCAAAAGGATATAGGCTAGTTAAGTGGTTTGGGTTTTTTGTTTGGTTTTGTGTCATTTTGTTGGGTTTTTTTTTCTTTTTTAGTACTTCTAGACTTTTAGATTATATATCTAATTCATGTCCTACAATGTGCTTAAATCTTCTCTTTTATTATTGTGGCAGAACCCAGTAGGCAAACTGTAGTTTATCCTAAGCTCCAGAACATTTGGAAGGGACCAACTGTAACATTCTTAATTTGTATAGGATTCTTGGGATTTTTCTCAGCACACATTTTAAAGACAGTACATCTTGGCAGGACAGGGGCCTGACACAGCTCGTAATCAAAATTCTTAACTTTCTTCTCAAAGTAAATGAGCTCTCATGCAATCAGAGGAGGATGAATGCATAGTGTAAAAGTGATTGTAGCAATGCTTCCCCATGTTCTTCCAAAATTTTTGTCCTAAACTAGTCAGTGAAGCTTTAAATTGGATTTACTTCAATCTTTTTCAGGCACTATTTGGAACACTTTCTATGATTTTGATCAGTCTAGAACATGTATATCCATTATGCGGATACATAACATAATATGTAACATTTTGTGTGCTCAAAGTGGCTCAAGGATACCATTCCAGACTTAGTGCAGAGCAAGAACATTGAGGAAATAAGTTCTATGCAAGGAGATATAGATGAGGTTTTTATCAGGATACATTAGCATTTCATCTGGAATCAAAACCTTCTGGTGGCAGAGGCTCCACTCTCACTTCTTGTCAATATTGGTCAATTTGCAAACATCAGGATAGTGACATATCTGAAATACCACATACAGGACAAGAAGGAGGAACTACATTTAAATTGTACCTACTGGAAATGAGCCAGTAAACAATGTTTCTATTTATAGTCCCATTTTGAATGCCTGTGAAGTGTTGGGAAGAGAGGTGCACAAAGACCATTAGTGGCCTCTGCCTTTGGAAAGATCTCATTGTATTACACAGCAAGTAACTTCCCTTTAAAACACATGTTATTTCTAGGAAGGAACTTCCATTTGGGAGAGTTTTGCTGGCCAGAGCAGGGCTCTGGCAGACATGAGAGGGCTGCTACCAAGGTGCCTTATGGTGTCTAAAAAGAAATGGAACAGTGCATTTCACCTATGCATTGTGGAAATAAACAGTAATATAGTGAGGAAGGATAAGGTGGCATGGATAAGTATATAAAACAGATATGACAAAGACAATGCTAAAAATTTTTTTCAAGAGGGGTTGAGGTTTCTTTTTTTAGTCAATGGCATGGTACAGTGGTGTAGTGAGCAGTGGCACCCAATGAGTGCCACTCATGGTGGCATAATTCACCAAACATTTTCAGTAAGATAAATAAACACACACTTATATGACTAGTGGCAAATAATCAAGAAATTTTTATAGCTTGGGCCAGGAAGGTACCAAATGGCATTGAACAATTAATTCAAGCTTATTAATTCTGCTCAGATGTCCAAGAAATTAAATATCTCATCATCCTGTCATGTAAGTATTTGCCTCTAGCTGAGACCATGACCCTGAATTATTTTTCTCAAACTAGGCCAACTTGATACAGCTTTTTTGGCCATTTCCTTTATCAAAAATGTAGATATGCTAACTAATGTCTTATTAACCCACTTCTAAAACTTGTGAGGAAAATAAGCTATTTTTCCTGTTTTCAGTATTTTTTTTTCTTTTTTTATCAGTCTAGTCTACATGTGTGAATACGGAGATAGATGTTATCTGTAACCCATGCCACCCCACAAGCTGAAAACCTGTGTCAGAATGGGATAAATATGAACACTATTGCAATAAGGGTTGTTAAGGTGCAAGCAAAGCATATCTGAACAGTGCCAGAAGCAAAGTTATCTTGTTCCTCAGGTAAAAAAAGGCAGAACTGCTCTTGATGGGTGAGGACCAGCTTAGGGAACACTTGGACAATACTGAACATGCACAAGTGCGTTCTCCCATGAACACTGAGGGAGGTGGCAGATGACACCAAGAGGCCACCATAGCAATTGGGAGAGGCTTCCTGAGAAGTGGAAGAAAGAAAATGTCACTTCTGTCTTCAAGTGGAGCAAGAAGGAGGATTATGGGAACTAAAGGTTTTTTAGCATCACCTCTCACCCAGGGAAGGTGCTGGAGCAACTGAAATAATTTCAAATATAGGGAAGGTGATTTGGTATAGTCAGCAGGTATTTATAAAGGGTCCCTGAGTATTGTGGTCTGTCCAGTCCTGTTCTGAGCCAAGGGGCTGGGGTAGATGATATCCAAAGGTCCCTTCCAATCTCAGTTATTCTGTGATCCTGTGATCTTTGCTTTAGGATGATAGTAATTCCCACAAGTTCTACTTCCTAAGAGTCATAAAATCTACTATTCTATTCTTATCTTGAAAATTAAAGGGATAATCCTCAGGGGTTATTTCACCTGAGTAAACTTCAGTTAAATTTTTCAAAGAAAGTATATTTCATAGCTCTGTCAAAAGAGATGTAGTCAAATATATTCTTTTAACAACTTCAATAAAGAACCTTCACAAAACCAAATATGAACAGGGAAGAAAATCAGATGGTAATCAGCAGTTCCACAGAATTCAAGGAAATAAAGACATCTTCTAACCCAGTCTAAAATCTCATTATGTCAGGAAATCTCAGAAGATACTCAAATGTCATTAAGAGTGAGACAGCTTGATGAAATCTACAGATCACATTTTCTCAGACACGATTTTTATTCTTCTTCATGTGATTTTTGGAAGGAAGTGTAATTTCTGCCTATGATTATTCTCACATTGGCCAGTGACACTATTTTAGTGAGCACAATATTGGAGACATTCTTTACATACTACTGAGAGAGCAGACTTTCATTAGTTCAGTCTTATTTCCCTTCAGGTTGCCCTTGGACTGCATCCATCTCTCCACCCAGTGAGATTTAATATTCCAGCTTTTTCAGCAATATCTAGAATTACATGGTGATAGCCCCACAGTCTTAACCTGGTTCATTCCATTCTGTCTTCTGCTCCTCTGAATTGGTATTTGTCTCTGGAGGAAATGAAAGTTGAACATTATTTTCCTGAAGGCAAGAGGGGTTTCTACACATTTTTAAACTGACCACAATGGTTATTTCATTACTTAAACATTCAAAGAATGTAATAGCAATCTCCCTCTGAGAGTCAGAGCTACTGCTGCCCCTTCTCACCCCATTCTTCCTGCTGTCAAGGAAATTATACAGGCAGGTACTCCAGGCACTTCGAAGTGAGTGGAATATGGATTCTTGCATAAGACTGGATGCTTATAAAATGTTATATCTGAGAGAGCTCACAAGACTGGAGATAAAAGTGTGCAGTGGCCATGGCCCTCAACCTGGAAGCTGAGAAGTCTAGCAATACATAGTTTTCTATGGAGTATTGATGCTCCCAGTTCAGATGTAGCTTCTATACCATTTCCCTTTTCAAACCTGTAGCATGACTATTGCACTACTGAAGTCATCAGAGATGCCCTTTGAAGTAATGGATTGAGTAATTGATCTATAAAATATTTCACCAATTGTATGATGTAAGGTGATATGGTTGGGATCAGCTCCAGGTCCTTTACAGCACTGTTGTCAAGAGATCCAGATTCCCAGGTGGCCCAGGACACCATGGACCAGCCAGAACACCTGGCTGTGGGTTCCCCACACAGTCCCTACCCCTGTTGCCTCTGAGAGCTGGAAAAACCCAGCCAAAATGCCAGTAGCTTGTTGGAGTCCAGCCAACAGCTGGAGTCCAGCAGCTTGCTCACTCCCCAAATATACATTCCACAGGAGGCTGCCTGCTTATACCTTTAACCCCTTAGAAGGCATGAAACCCACAAAAGTTTAATCATCCTTTGCACAGTCTCCCTGGCCTTTACATTTTATTGTTTCTTTGTTCCTTTGCCTTACCAGTTGCTGGTGATCATTCCCAACCATGATCCCATCCATCAAACAGCTGTAGAGTACATTTTCTGCACTCCCACTCTCCCATGCAGGAATGCATCACTTGCCTTTTTACCAGATTCTATCTGCCTGCACATGATGATGGAAAGCAAATTCAGTTTCTCAAGGCTGCTTACCACAGTGGACTGCCTGTAACAAGAGACTGATTATCTGGAATTCTGTCCTATCATAGTGAATGGCAAAATCCACCACAATCAGCCTAAGAGAGGATCACGCTTTTTTTAAAATGAGACAGATGAATGTTTTTGAGAAGAAAAAAAAAGGGAATACTATTGCTTTAATGCTTTGTATCTTTTGTATTTGTTGTAAAATGCCTGCAGGCTTCCAGAGATCTTGCAATTATTAGAGTAGACGACAGGATATATTTATGTGTTGCTTAGAAAGAGGAATGTTTTCTTTATTTTTATAAACAAGTCTTCTGTATCTTTTGACACATGCAAGCATAATTTGCCTGGTTCCACACAGCACAATATTTTTTTTGCTTCCTGTTAAGCCTTTATCTGCATTAAAACACACAACATAATGCAACTAAGAAGCTAAATAAAGTTAAGAATCAATATTATTATATTATTCCATATAATTTTAATTTTAAAAAATTGACGAAAGCAAGAATAGTTTTTAAATATTGTATAAGCAATAATTTAACAAAAATCCTAGAATCATAGAATCATTTAGGTCAGAAAAGACCTCTGAGGTCTTCAAGTCCAACCATTAACCCAGTCCTGCCAAGGCCACCAATACACCATGTCCCTAAACATCACACCTATGCATCTTTTAAATATCCCTAGGGCTGGTGGCTCAACCACTACCCTTAGCAGCCTGTTCCAATGCTTGACAACTCTTTATGTAAAGAAATTTCTCCTAATACCCAACCTAAACTTTCCCTAGCACAACTTGAAGCTATTTCCACTCATCCCATCCTTTGTTACTGCGGAGAAGAGGCCAACCCCCACCTTGCTACATCCCCCTTTCAGGGAGTTGTAGAAGAGTGAATGATACAAATACGTTGTACAAAACATTATTATGACAGAGAAAACATTGTTATGACAGAGAACGCAAAATGTGTTCTGCTGTTTAGACAGATATCCCTGGGACTCAATTTACTTAACTTTAGCCAATCAGAAATTTAAATCTTGCCTAGAATAACAGTCTAATCACAGGGGGGGAAAGAGGCACCTCCAGGCAATTCACTCACTCTGTCCTGAGATGGATGTCTAAGGTATGTAGGATAGATCACCTTTTGGAGAAGGTTCTCTCTTGCTGCCTTTCCCGCTGATAAGAAGGAGACCAGGCAAGGAGCTTAGGTGATATATTGGCCTTTTAGAATACTAGCATTAGGTGAAATTAAGCCCCCTCTAAATAAAGTCACATCTTTCCCAGGGTTTTCATGTTGTTCATGTGATGGTCATTGTGCATGTAAGTACAATATGAAGGCCAAACGCTAGCAACTTTTTACATGGGATTCCTCCCAGAGATTGACTAGGATTTCCACCAAAACCATTAGAAAAGAGGCCACTGACTCTGAAAGCACACTCACTGTAGCACTATTCATTACTCACTCCCCTAAGAGCAGCAGCCTCAGATTCTGAATCTTCCCATTGTGCATCCATCCCAGCTCACTTCTTGTCCTTGGTCTTCCATGACTACCAAAATAGCTGTCAGGATCTTTTACTTCAGGTTATAAACATTGCATGCAGCTTCAATAGCAGCCAGAAAAATATATTCAGAATCCAAATCCTTATTGATTCCTTTAGATATTGTGAACAGTAATGGTTTTTGTTTGTAGCAAGTGCTTCTTTGAAAAGAAGCTTCAGGGAAAAATATGGTGTATTTACATACAGACAAGTAAGTTCCCTTTACTTGAGAAAAACTGCTTCTCTGTATGTCAGGAAAAGGGAGCTGAATGAGCTTCTTTTATGGTAGAAAAAGTAATTACTGTTCCCTGAGCCAAAGTGGATATGTCTGGCCTTGCCTGCAGTAAAGCTGGATGCTGAAAACAGTGCTCAGTCTTTAAGTGCTTGTCTTTAAGCATGAAAAGGTCCTGGAAAGAACAAGCAAACATCTTTTCTTAGAGACGTGTGCCTTTTGTCCCAGCTAGTGCCTTTTAGTCCTGTGAGTTATTAAATGAGATCCTGAGAGCTCGAAGGTGGTTTGGCTGGGCCAGCCCGCAGGTCACTCTGCCAGCAGCATGTTCTCCTTTGAATTCCCCAGATTTCACTGAAAACTTAACACAGCCAACAACTTGGCTTTAAAAGCAGTGCTCCAAGGTACTTCCCCTTGGCTCTCTCAGTCTCATCCAATACATTCACCAGCACTTGCTCTTACTGCAATTTTGTGGTTTGTTCATAAAGAAAGTCACTTTGCTCTGACTCTGATTTTAGTTTGCAATTGTCAGTCAGGCTGGTGTTTTGAGCCTTGCAAAGACATTCAACATTTCAAAGCAAAGGTCAATGGAAAAAGCTGGAAGTGGCTTAAATATTCTTGTAGGGTTTAGTAGTCACCACGTGCAAAAGAGAGACTGAAAAAGAACAATGAAGATGCTTTGCACATAGATCTGGAAAAAATAATGTTAAAAAATCCTGAGGTAATCTAAAATTGCATTAGTCCAAGAAAGAGGGCAGCACAAGATACTTGTCAGTAAATTTAAAATACAAGTTAATGGAGGCCGTGACTGTGGGTTCAGCAAAAGCAGTAGTTGACACTGTCAGTGCAAATGAGAGATGACAAACAGGCTAAACTTTTAGGGGACTGGCTGCAAAGATGGGTAATGTAAGCCTGATGCACAAGAAAAGAATTAAAACAGCACATGACTTTGTCTAGAGCAAAAATTAAATGCACAAAATACTGTGGTGATACAGTGGATAATTTCTTTGACCTCATTTATTGGCTGATATTCTGTCAAACAGAAAAGAATTAGCAAGGACATTAAAGAAGATCATATGTTAAAAAGTAAGGCCAATCATGTATATGGCATACACAAATGTATCCCAATATCACTTGTATTTCAGCATTTCTTGTAGTTCCAGGAATATGAAAGACATTAATTAGAAGACAGCTCTGTTAATCTTCCTTCTGAAGCATTGTATAAAAATACAAGTGGTTTTAAAATGGAAGTTAGAAAGTAATATTTGGCTTTTCTTTTTTCTTTATCATGAAGTCCATGAATCCTGAAAATGAGGGACACCACAAAAAAAAAAAAAACAANAAAAAAAAAAAACCAATATTGCAAAAGGAAAGCAATTGCATTCAGCATTCAAACTGTCTTATTTCACAGTGCTGTATAAAAACCAGGAGAGCTTGGAATTGTTCCCATAGAGCAGAACAGAAAAATAGCTCATGCATCTTTTCCTTCATGCAAAAAAGGGATGTTCATCAGTGTCTTAATCCACCATTCCAAATCAAAATCATAGTAATAAAGACATCCAGGTCTGTAGAGATAAATTTCCTTCTAAAATAAAGAAAAAAATCTGGAAATGATGTAACGTTTGTCTTTTTCCTCACTAGGCTAGATAGTGACAGAAAGCACAGAAATTTAGAGCATATCAAATTACAATGGCTCTCCCTGAATCCAGTGACATACTATGAAAAAAAAACATGACCTCCATTTGTAATGTGATTACAGGAAAACAGAGATGCAGAGAAAGCAGTTTGTCATAAGTGGCAGTTGATACCCTGCAACCAAACGCTTGGTAGGTTGATTTGGTTTGGTTTTTTTCAGGTTACAAATGTCTCTTTTGCACTGTGTGGGGGGTAGTTCATTAAAAATGGATGTCAAAATGTGTGGATAAAATCCATATTTATAATATATTTCATGTATAGGAAGGTGCAGTTCTATTAGTTTTTACTAAATTACCCAGAGTTGCTTGTCAGTGGTTTTGAAAATATTGCACACAATGTCCACCATAGTACTATCAATGAAACTGCATTTTTTTGACAGTATGTTTAAACTCATGTAATGATTTTGCTGAAAATCATAATTTTTAATTAGGATTTCATATGAAAAGTGCTTTTCATGAACAATTTCATGTATTAATATACTAGGCAGTGTTTTGTTTTTACTTAGGGAAATCTTTTTCATCCAGCTACAGCTTTCCAGCTCACAATCATAACAATAGGAGATATTCTTTTACATATGTAAGGATCAAAATAAAGATGTTTGAGGGGTTTTTTTCTGGAAAGCCTCTGAAGATTCTAAAATTAAATTAGTACCATGACATATTCAAGTTACATTTTCTTTTTTACATTTCCTAAAGAGCAGTGTGTGCCTGACAATTTCTTATCTTTACTGTGTCTCAGCCATAAAGCTTCAGTTAAATTACAGTTTGAGATGTTAGCATTAATATGTTAATTGCTTGAACATCACTTTTTACATATAATATGACAGCTACCGAATAGCACAAACTATGTATGTATACTAATGCACTTTTTCTCAGATTCCTGTATTCTTCTAATCTTGTGAATATCTTTGAACAGAAACTGCTTATTTTTAATGAGAACATGTTCTTCTACAGGTCCTGCGCTACTCTCTAGGTTAAAGTTACATTCATTACAAAATAAAGGTTTGGGCACTGATTGACAAAGTTCCTTGCAAACTTTGGCCACTTGTACATGGGTTTAATTGAACTTTGCTTTTATATCTGTGTTGAACAGCTTCTAACCCTATCAATGCTCTGTGCATCCCACCTGGTCTAAAATAACCTGTAGATATTTGAGCAAAAGCATTGCTGCAGTGAACGGATTTGCCTTTTCTCTTGTTGTCTTCCCCTCTGCAAATCTGTTCCTTCTCTCCCTCTTTTCCTCCTCTCTTCATCTTTCTCACATTAGAACTGCTCCCGAATGCAGCAAGCTGTTGCACACAGAGAAAGAACATTGAAAATAAGAATTCTTGTCTGTCTAATAATGGCATGGTTCTTGCTCTTGAACCAAGGCAAGAATTACCCTTTTAAAATCCACTGTCTTCATGAAAGCTTAACTTTGTACAAGGAGAGAAAAATATTTTTTCTTATACTTGGTGACAGAGAAGTAAAAGAGTTATCTCTCCCTGCTTCACATCTCCAAATATTAGCCTGGGAGAGAAAATAACCCATTTTCAATATTCAGTGCTTCAAGGTAATACACCTGGGACAAAACAACCACACTGACACAAACATAATATGATTTATTACCACTATGTAGGAAAGAGATGCTGTGTCACAGTATAGCACTGTGAATGTCATCCCTGCTCAGCAGCAGTCAAAAAATCCACAAATGAGAGGATCACAGTTTAGGACAACCTCATATCTTGAACACTGGGTACACCCCAGATATAAAATATAATAAAAATACATAGTTGATTTTTAAAAGGGGACATAAAAGGCAACAAACCACAAACAAACAAGACCATGACCACACAGACTAGGAAAAAAAGTAAGTGAAATAAACCCTTTTTTTTCTCTAAGTCTGAAAAAACAACCATTGAATCTTTCAACGTAACAGCCAAGAACACACAATCTACTGATTAGACAACAGCTGCATTCCATGCATAACTAAACTGGGGAAATCACTTTCAGTGTCAAAAATAATAATGGGCTTAAAAGTAGAGGAATAATGGAGGGCTGGGTTAATTTCTAGTTGTTAAATGTAATGGTCTTAATAAAACCTCAAGAAAAAACCCTATGCCACAAACTGCTGGGAACTGGGAGAAGAGCAAGGGGAGGAACCCTGCAGGTTTGCTCAGCTCCAGAGCATCAGATTCATGGTATTGAAGGTGTCAGGATTTGATGCTGGACAGAGATTTGATCTAAAGAAGCAGGGTAAATATTGCACTCTTGTGATAACCCATAACTAACTAAGTGCTTCTGCTGAGACTTGTTTAAATTCAAAACAGTATGTAAAGCAGCCACCTGCTTCCCTTTTCACCATAATGGTTCTGGTGACAATTGGAAGACTCAAAATGAGGCAGATTATGTTTTATGCCTTCCCCCAGAGGCCCTTCCTTCTCAGCACAATCGTACTCTGCAGCCTGTTATGATGTCCCCATCTGTCTTAGTCATCGTGCAGCCAAGCTATTTGTATTTAGCTCCTTAACCTTTCCTTGAGAATCAATTTCTCTAACTCGGTAATCAACACTGTCTGACAGCAAATGAAAGTAAATCCTGGATTTAGAAATAGGGCTTCAGACAGCAACTCCTGAATCAAGAGATGCAGAAATTCTCTAGGTCCCTTGTACTACCTTTGTTTGGATAAACTTGAACACTTACAGGGTGAAACAATAAAGCAGAAAAAGGTTTGACCGTGTTTGGAACAAAAAATTGGGCACTGGATAGGAAAAAGTACAGAGAAGCCTAACAGCAAAAGACAGGACTATGATGTGTTTTACTCTTCCGTGCTGTATTATGAAAAAGCATCCGTCCATCC
>VZRH01005659.1:148118-161338 GCA_013397555.1 Urocynchramus pylzowi | reverse complement strand
TATATATTATATATATTATATATGTAGTATACTATATATATAATGTATTATATACAGTTTATGTTATTCTTATTATATATTATGCATTATACACAATACATTATATATATATAGTATATATCAATATATAATGTCATGAATATATGGTATTAATATGACACAGCAATTACTAATTACTTTAATATATAATATTTGGAAGAATTTTCATCCTTGTGGATTGCATTCCACCTGGGATGTCTGGAACCAAGCTGGATCTCATGGGACCAGATAGTTTAGAGCAGCCTGGCCCAAAAGGTGTCTGATTTCGCCGTGTCACCCCGCTGTGCCGAGCTGAGCAGTACCCAAAGGGGGCGCTTCCCTGCTCTGCAGCCACTTTGTCCCTCGGGCTGGAGCTGTGCATGCTGCCGGGGAGGGCCGTGGGCTGGCATCAGCAGGGTCTCCTCGCAGGCACCTTCGGGGAGTGCAGCTCCGAGGCCGAGGTCCAGGCTTGGATGAGGTACAACATCTTCCTGCTGCTGGAAGTGGGAACGTTCAACGCCTTGGTGGAGCTGCTGAACATGGAGATTGAGTGAGTAGTGCAGGAAAACGCTTCAGGAGCGGCTCTGGGATTCGCCAGAGTGACTCCATTGTCCTGGGTGGGTGTGTAATGTAGGATTATACCTGATTTCTCCTGAAATTCCTGATGAATCAAAGTGCCTGGCAGCAAACAGGCAGCTCTGCTCCTCGTCACGTGGCTGTGCTGGGAGCAGGGAGTTCATGGCAGCAGTGTCTGTCTCAGGGTTTGGAGCTGGCACGTGGCATGCCCATGGCAGAGTTTGAATTCCTCAGATTCTCTCTGAGCTGTTCTCTCTCCGCAGTAACAGCGCAGCCTGTTCCAGTGCCGTGAGGAAACCGGCCATTTCCCTGGCTGACAGCACCGACCTCAGGTGTGGAGTGGGAATGGGGGGACCAGGAGGGGGTCCAGGGCTTTCTGGGAGCTTTGGGAGGCTGAGGTACTGGAAGGGGTCCCAGAGCTGTCCCAGCTCTGAAGGTTTCTTCAAGTGTCCGTTGTGTTCAACCTGCACCATAGTTGGAATGGGACAAATTTGGGATATGAAAGTAGCAAAATGTGGGAAAGCAGATTTTTTTCCTGTTTGGACTTGTAGAGACTTTCCCAGTGCCTGTGTGCTGGTTTGGAGCAGGTACATGAATTGTGGATGCGGTCTGGGTTGCTCCAGCTTCTCCCTGACCCTGGGTGCTGGCAGTGGTTCCATAACTTATCCCTGGCAGGGATTCAGCTGCTCTGGTTTTTGCAGGGTGCTGCTGAACATCATGTACCTGATTGTGGAGACTGTGCGCCAGGAGGCCGAGGGGGACAAGCCTGAGTGGAAGAGCATGAGGCAAACCTTCCGAGCAGAGCTGGGTGAGGACAGGACTGGGATAGAGCTGCCAGGGCTGGCAACAGTGACAGGGGATTTGGCTCTAGGAGTTGGGTCATGGCGACTGGCAGCACTGGGTTGGTTTCTGCTCAGCTTGTGGGGCAGAGGGAGGTGAGCAGAGGAAGCCATCCAGCCTTTTCTGCTGCTGGGAGCTCTCTCCCTGGGAAAAAAACTGGAATATTCGAGCTGTTGTTTCCTCTTAAACATAGAGGTAAGAAATTACGGAGTTTACGAGGCCTTGGAAGGGGAGAGGGAGCTGTCTGGGGTGAGGTGAGCATCTTGGAGCTAATGGGGAGGAGGGTGCAGGGACTGGTGATTCTGCTGATGGGGGTGAGGCCAGGGATGAGGAATTCCTGGCTGATGGTGTGTGTGGTTCCAGGAGCCCCCCTGTACAACAACGAGCCCTTCTCTGTCATGCTCTTTGGGATGGTGACCAAATTCTGCAGTGGCCACGCTCCACACTTCCCCATGAAGAAGGTGCTGCTTCTGCTCTGGAAGACTGTGCTGGTAAGGAGAGGCCATGGGATGTGGGATGTGTGGTTTGATACTTGGCACAGGAGGGAATTTTGCTCTCAGAGTTGGCTGTAATTGCTGCATCCTCTTGTTCTGGTGTTCAGTTTTCCTTTAAACCCAATCCCAGGTTTTCCCCCATAGGGAAGCATTGGATGTTGGTGTCTGGAGATGGATACTAAGGATAGATACAAAGAGAGGTCCCTGGGTGGGGAAAGGAAAGCTCTGAACACTTGTGGATGCCTGGACATCCTCCTGTCCCCCCTGCCTCTCTCAATGACAAGAGGAGCACAGGACAGGAAGCTCCTGTTTGAAACTGGGGAAGGATTTGGACCCCTCAGGACAAGAGAGACTTCCAGGGGCTGGAGGGTGTGCAGGGAGGGGAACGTCTCTGGGGAAGGGTCTGGAGTGGCTGAGGGAGCTGGGGGGGCTCAGCCTAGAAAAATGGAGGCTCAGAGGGGACCTTTTGGCTCTGCACAACTCCCTGCCAGGAGGGGACAGCCAGGTAGAGGTCAGGCTCTGGTCCCAGGGAACAGGCACAGGGCAAGAGAAAACAACATCAAGCTGTGCCAGGGATGGTTTAGGTTGGGTATTGGGAAGTTTTTTTCATGGAAAGAGTGATCAGGCATTGGCACAGGATGCCCAGGACAGTGTTGGAGTCACCATCCCCAGGTGGGTTTAAAGGACACGCAGATGTGGCACCTGGTGACGTGGATTACTGGTGGCCTTGGCAGTGCAGCAGGAGCAGTTGGACTCGATGATCTCGGAGGGCTTTTCCAGCCTGAATATTCAGTGATCCTGCAGAGTGGGTTTGGGAGGGGCAGGTGTAGATGCCCCTGGAGCCCCCCATGCTGTGATCTCCCTTGCAGTGCACCCTGGGAGGGTTTGAGGAGCTGCAGAGCATGAAGGCAGAGAAGAGGGAGATGCTGGGCCTGCCGCCGCTGCCCGAGGACAGCATCCAGGTGATCCGCAGCATGCGCGCGGCCTCGCCGCCCGCCTCCGCCTCCGACCTCATCGAGCAGCAGCAGAAGCGCGGCCGGAGGGAGCACAAGGTGGGGACAGGGACATTAAGGAGGGCACTGCCAGGCTCTGGGCTTGTTTTCAGGATATTCCCTTCCTGCTCTCCCCGCTCCAGGCCCTCATTAAGCAGGATAACCTCGATGCCTTCAACGAGCGAGATCCGTACAAAGCTGATGACTCCCGCGAGGAAGAAGAGGAAAATGATGATGACAACAGCCTGGAGGGAGAGACCTTCCCCCTGGAAAGGGATGAAGTGATGCCCCCCCCTACCCAGCACCCCCCCAGCGACCGCATCACCTGCCCCAAAGGGCTGCCCTGGGCCCCCAAGGTCCGGTGAGTCTGGGGTCTCCCTGTTGGGAGAACTGGAGCAGGGTCAGGGAAACGGAGGCTGTTGGATGTTGGGAGTCTCAGCAGGGGTGTAGGGAAGGTTTTTGGGGTGAGGTGGTTACTTTGATGGCTGTTTTCTTGCGGGGTTGGCTGGGCACCCTTTTACCTGACCACAAGGCTTTTCCCTGTGCCTGGGCTGTACCTTTCCCTGTGCCTGGCTGGGCATCTTCCAGATGCTCAGGAAGATGTGACTCTTCCCTTCTCCCTTTGCTGCAGGGAGAAGGACATTGAGATGTTCCTGGAATCCAGCCGCAGCAAATTCATCGGCTACACGCTGGGCAGGTGGGTTCAGAGCCAGCCCAGCGCTGCCATTGTGGGGGGCCTGTGGGAGAGGCCAGTTTGGGGGTTGCTCTTGTCTCTGTATGGCAGCAGGGAAGGCCTTGGCTGGCTGGTCCATGGCTTCATCCCTGGGTGGTCTCTGCCCCACCCTTGGGTGCTTAGCCCTGCTCCCAGCCTGGCTCTTTCTCTCCTCCAGTGACACCAACACCGTGGTGGGCTTGCCCAGGCCCATCCATGAGAGCATCCGCACCCTGAAGCTGGTGAGTTAAGGAATTCCTCCAGCCCCTGCTGCTCTATGGGTGCCCCTTGCCCATCTCCCTGCTCCCATCACAGCTCAGGGTGCATTTTCCTGACCATTTTCCCCTTCCTCCATCTAGTTATGGGAGAGCAGCCTTAATCTTTCATCTCATCCTGGACTCACAGGTTGTCTGAGCCCCTTCCTTAAGGAGCTCCATCCCTTTCTTAGGGGGTCCCATCCCTTTCTTATGGGGTTTTATTCCTCTCTTCATGTCTTCATCCCTTTCATACTGGCCTTGTCCCAGACCTGAGCCCAGCAGCTCCCACCCTGCACATCTCCACAGGTCACTCCTGGGACAGGGATCTGGGAGGGATGGAACAGGGTGGTGGGAGCAGGCTGGGGCTGGGGACAGTGCTGGGGACCGTGGTGACCCCACCCTGTCCCCTGCAGCACAAGTACACATCCATTGCTGAGGTGCAGGTGCACATGGAGGAGGAGTACCTGCGCTCCCCGCTCTCCGGAGTGAGTGTGGGAAAGGGATGGGGTGGGATGGGATGGAGATCCTGGGCTGGGAGCTGGGGGCACTTGGTCCTGCCAGGTTTTGTGACAGGGCTGAGGGGTTTGTTTTGCTGGGGAGGGGTTTCTCTGGGGCACAGGGGGTTGGGGCAGGAATTGGGGGTATCCTGCCCTTGCTTCATACTCCATGGTGCTGGTGGCAGCTCCTGGGATGAGATTTTCTGGTCTCTCCTGGCACCAGGGGGAAGAGGAAGTGGAGCAAGTCCCTGCAGAGATCCTGTACCAGGGCCTGCTGCCCAGCCTGCCCCAGTACATGGTGAGCTGGGGAGCACTGGGATCCCCTGGATCAGTCCCTTTCCAGTGATGCATCCCAAGTTTTCACCCCCTGCCCTGTTCCTCCCTCCTGCAGTGGGGAAAGGGCCTGATGCCAGTCCCCTGCAGCTCCCATTCCCCCTACATCTCTCCCTTCTTCCCAGATTGCTCTGCTGAAGATCCTCCTGGCTGCAGCCCCCACCTCCAAAGCCAAGACAGACTCCATCAACATCCTGGCAGATGTCCTGCCCGAGGAGATGCCGTGAGTGGCTGTGGAGCAGAGGAGCTGGCTGGGAGTGGGAAGGGAAGGAGGGATGTGAGGGAGCTGGGGAAGTGACCTGGTGTGGGCTGGGGCTTCTTGGGGGACATGACCCTGCTCTGCCATGGATTGCCCCCTGCAGGAACTGGTGGCCTTGGCAGTGCAGCAGGAGGAGTTGGACTCGATGACCTCAGAGGGCTTTTCCAACCTGAATGGTTCTGTGATCCTGCAGAGTGGGTTTGGGAAGGGCAGGTGTAGATGTTCCTGGAGCCCTCCATGCTCAGCATGCTGTGGTCTCCCTTGCAGTGCACCTGGGAGGGTTTGAGGAATCATGGAATCATGGAATGTTTTGGGTGGGAAGGGACTTTAATGCTCATCCTTCCACCCCCTGCCATTGTCAGGGACACCTTCCACTAGACCAGGCTGGGCTTGGACACTTCCAGGGATGGGGCAGCCACAGCTTCATTGGACAGCCTGTGCCACCCTGAGAGGGAAGAATTGCTCCTGATCCACAGTCAGGATTGTGTCCCTCCTCAATCCTCCACAATCCCTCTGTGCCCCCAGGACCACCGTGCTGCAGAGCATGAAGCTGGGCGTGGATGTCAATCGGCACAAGGAGATCATTGTCAAGGCCATCTCTGCTGTGCTGCTGCTCCTGCTCAAACACTTCAAGCTCAACCACATCTACCAGGTGAGGTGGGCCAGGGTCCAGCTGTGCCCACGGGTCTTTGGGCATGGCAGGACCCCGAGTGGGTCCCCACTCACCCATGTTTGTCCTCCCCAGTTTGAGTACATGGCCCAGCACCTGGTCTTTGCCAACTGCATCCCGCTCATCCTCAAGTTCTTCAACCAGAACATCATGTCCTACATCACTGCCAAGAACAGGTGAGGGAGAAGGCTGCCCACCTGCCTTCCTGGTGGATGATGGGAGGGGTCCCTGTTTCTTTGGTTCCCCACAGTCCCTCCCTGGCAGTGGCTCAGGCTCAGGCAGAGCTGGAAAGTTCCCACCACAGCCCATCTGCAGTGTGTGGGAAGTGGGGGCTGCACGGCCCCCAGGCCAGGGGGGATCTGGGGGAACAGCACGAGCACCCCTCTCCTTCCTGCAGCATCTCCGTGCTGGACTACCCCTACTGTGTTGTGCATGAGCTGCCAGAGCTGACGGCAGAGAGCCTGGTGAGTCCTCCTGCTGGGACAGTCCTGGCACCTTGGTGCTGCCTGGGGGAATTTGGGATGCAGGGAGGCAGGAGGGCTCCAGCACCCAGCCCCTGCACCCTCAGCAGGGCTCCAGCACCCAGCCCCTGCACCCTCAGCAGGGCTCCAGCACCCAGTCCCTGCACCCTCAGCAGGGCTCCAGCACCCAGCCCTTGCACCCTCAGCAGGGCTCCAGCACCCAGCCCCTGCACCCTCAGCAGGGCTCCAGCACCCAGCCCCTGCACCCTCAGCTCTCCTGTGCTCAGCCCCTGGGATTCTGGGGAGGGGGATGGGGATGGCAGGTCTGCTGGGGTAGAGTGTGTCCACAGAAGGGAATGGAGCTGGGGAAGAGGCTGGGGCACCAGGAGTGGCTGAGGGAGCTGGGGGGATTCAGCCCAGAGGAAAGGAGACTCAGGGGGGACCTTCTGGCTCTCCACAACTCCCTGACAGAGGGATGGAGCTGGGGGTTCAGGTTCTGGTCCCAGGGAACAAGGGACAGGACAAGAGAAAATGGCCTCAAGCTGTGCCAGGGGAAGTTCAGGTTGGATATTGGAGAAGAAATCTTTGTGAAAGGGATGTCAGGCACTGGTACAGGCTGGCCAGAGCAGTGTTGGAGTCACCAACACTGTCAGAAAATGTGTGGGTGTGGATGTGGCACTTGGGCTCAGGGATTACTGGTGGCCTTGGCAGTGCTGGGGGAACAGTTGGACTTGATGATCCCAGAGGGCTTTCCCAATCTTAATTCCAGGATTGGAGGATTCCATGCCCACATGCTGTGCTGTCCCCATGTCCAGCGGCTCCTCAGATCACCCCAGCCTCTCCCCATCCCCACTCCAGTCCCTTGCCTGACCCTGCATCTTCTTCCCCACAGGAAGCTGGAGACAACAACCAGTTCTGCTGGCGGAACCTCTTCTCCTGCATAAACCTTCTGCGCATCCTGAACAAGCTGACCAAGTGGAAGCATTCCCGCACCATGGTGAGGCTGGGAATGTTCTGCAGCTCAGCACAGCCAGGCACCTGCACTGGGGATAACGTGGGACAACCCAGGGTTGAGCAGGGGAATGGAGGAGGGCTTGGCCCAGGAACCCATCCCAGGTTGAGCAGGGGAATGGAGGAGGGCTTGGCCCAGGAGTCCATCCCAGGGTTGAGCAGGGGAATGGAGGAGGGCTTGGCCCAGGAGTCCATCCCAGGGCTGAGCAGGGGAATGGAGGAGGGCTTGGCCCAGGAGTCCATCCCAGGGCTGAGCAGGGGAATGGAGGAGGGCTTGGCCCAGGAGTCCATCCCAGCTGGGATCTGGGGATGTTCTGGCAGATGCTGGTGGTGTTCAAGTCGGCGCCGATCCTGAAGCGGGCTCTGAAGGTGAAGCAGGCCATGATGCAGCTCTACGTGCTGAAGCTGCTCAAGGTGCAGACCAAGTACCTGGGCCGGCAGTGGAGGAAGAGCAACATGAAAACCATGTCAGCCATTTACCAGAAAGTGCGGCACCGCCTCAACGACGACTGGGCCTATGGCAACGGTACATCCTGGCATCCCTGGCATTGCCAGCCCTCCTGCTCCAGGGTCTGTGCATTCCCTTGCTCCAGTGCAGGTGTCTGCCTGGGCTTGGGCAGGTGTGCTGGGTTGACCTTGGTGGACCTTGGCTGGTTGAGCTTGACCAGGTGCCCACCGAGCTGCTCTATCCTTTCCCAGCTGGACCGGGCAGAGAAAATCAGATGGGGAATGACTTGTAGGTTGAAATAAGGTAGTTTAGTACAGCAAGAGCAGGAAAAAAAAAATAGGTTTGTTCTCTACTTTCCATCCACAAGTGATGTTCAGCCAGTTTGGAGAAGCCAGACTGCAGCACATGGAATGGCTGCTCTGGAAGGCACATGTTTTAAATAACAAATGCCCCCTCATTCCTCCTACCTTCCTTAGCTTTTATATCTTATCTGACATCACAGAATCTGGAATATTCCCTTGGCTAATTTGGGTCAGCTGGCCTGTGTCCCTTCCCAGGATCCTGCCCACTTGCATGCACCTGATGGGGTGGGAATGTTGAGAGACAGTGCTGGTGCTGTGCCAGCTCTGCCCAGCAGAGCCAGAATACTGGTGGGTTCCCAAAACCTTCCCAGCTCTCACTGCAAAGCCCAGCTCTGGCAGGACTCCCGTGGAAAAACAAATTCCATCTGAGCCAGACACAATCCAGCAGGTCTGGGGTGTGGGAGGGATTTTGGGTGGTGACATTGCAGGGATCAGGGCTCTGCCTGGTGTGTCAGGTCTTGGCTGAAAACCCTTTTTGGTCTAAATTGGGCTGGAACAGCAGGTTTGGTGCCTTGCTGACGGGGTCCAGGTGCCCCACTGGGGTGTCCCCCTCCCACCATCAGAATGTGGGAGGTGGGACAGTAGCATTGCAGTTTTGGGGGTTTTGTGTTGGCCCAGGAATGTCTTTTGGGATGTACCAGAATTTCCTGGTGCTGAGGCAAGTGGGGCCAAAGGGAGCCCCCATCCCTGGCTTCATTTGGTTGTTTCCCTGTGGTGGGAATGCTGGAAGTGGTGGTGGAGCTGTCGGTGGCTCCTGGCTCTGTGCTTTGTTTGAAGCACCTGCAAAGACCTTTCCCAGGTGGGAGGGGGCTGGGTGTGTGTGGGTTGTTGGGAGGGAGAACCAAAGGGTATTCCAGACCCTAGGACATCATGCTCAGAGTATAAAGTGGGGGGAAAAGGAGGAATTGGGGGATGTTGGGAGTGATGGTGTTTGTCATCCAAGTCACCATTCCCTGGGATGGGGGCCTGTTCTCCTGAAGGTGCTGAACACCTGCCTGCTCATGGGAAGTGGAGAATTAATTCCTTGTTTTTCTTTCCTTGTGTTGCACAGCTTTTGCTTTCTTTATTAAGCAGTCTTGATCCTAACCCACCAAGCTTTCCAGCTTTTACCCTCCTGATTCTTCCCTGCTCCAGCTGGTGGGGGAATGAGCAAGCAGCAGCTTGGGGCTCAGTCTGGCTGGGGTTGAGCCACCACACCGAGGGCTTTGGGCTGGCTGAGGGGTCCCCAGCTGCGCTCTGACCACTGTCACCCCTGTTCCCAGACCTGGACGCCCGTCCCTGGGATTTCCAGGCGGAGGAGTGTGCCCTGCGTGCCAGCATCGAGCGCTTCAACTCGCGGCGCTACGACCGTGCCCACGGCAACCCCGACTTCGTGCCCGTGGACAACTGCCTGCAGAGCGTGCTGGGCCAGCGCGTGGACCTGCCCGAGGACTTCCAGGTCAACTACGACCTCTGGCTGGAGAGGGAGGTCTTCTCCCGGCCCATCTCCTGGGAGGAGCTGCTGCAGTGATGGACACAGGGAGGCAGGAGGGCTTGCTTGGAGAGGCTGACCTGCTGGCAGGGCGGGCGGCGAGCTTTGGGGGTCTCTGGGTGGCTGCGCCGTTGGGGTGGGCTCGGGAAGAGGATGGAGCTGGGGGTCCTTGCCGAGACCACCCTGCCCCTCTGCCTCCTTGCAGGCTCATCCCAAAGCTGAGGGTGCCCTGGGGGATCTCTGCCCACCCCCTGTGATGATCTCAGAGGCACCACCCTTCTCGTGTCCCCCAGGCAAGAAGGGGGAGCAGTGGCAGCGTGGGAGTGGGGTCCTTGGGTGGGACACCAGGCTGGCCCTGCCCAGCCCCTCTGGGGGGTCAGGGGGCCTGTGGGGGCTTGAGGGGCCGGGGTGGCCTCCCCTCACCCCACAAGGGGTGCAGGAGCTGTACATATATTATATATATTTGGTGATACCTCTGCCCTGAGCGTGGCTGGGTCCTGTCCCTGTCCCTCCTGCCTGGAGTTGGGCTGGGGTGAGAGTTCCTCATCCCATGTCCTTGTTCCCACTCATCCCTCAAACTCTGGAGGTACATGGCCCCTCACCAGCAGGTTTAGTCTTGCCCTGCACCCAGCTCTGTTGGTTGGGGGCTGGTGGCCTCGGGGGAGCAGGTTCTGACAGGCATTTCCAGTCCCATTCACTGAACCCTCCCCCTGCCCTGGGATTTCTGACACCACTGTGGTGTTACCACTGGGATTTTCTTTGGTCCCTGCTTCCAACAGAGGATCCTGACACCAAATCCTGCCAGAGCTCAGCCTTGCACATTTCCTGGCCTCAGTTTCCCTGGCAGAGGGGCAGCAGCAGCCCTGGGGGATGAAATCCTGAGGGATTCACCCTGATTTGAGGCAGGGATTTGCAGGGATGGTTGTGGGCAGAGGGAGCCTGGGACAGCACCAACTCCACCCCATCACCTGCTGGGATTCTGAGCCTGTGGAGCTCCAGGAGTGAATCCAGCTGTGATGATGCTCAGCCCCAGCTCTGGAAGCAGCAAACTCAGCCTTGTGAGCCATCAGAGAAGTTCTGTGGGCCCAGCATGGATGGTAGCATGCCCTTAATCCATGCCTGGAGCTGTCCCCATCCTACCCTCTTCCCCCTCAGCCAAGGGTGGCACTGAGCTGGAGCCCTGGATATATCTGGATGCTGCACCCTGACCCTGTGGGCAGCACAGAGCCAGGGGCTGGATGTGCCTCCAGGAGAGGCACAGGGAAGGAAATGCTGCCCTGCCTTGGTTTAAGGATTTGGAGTAAAACTCTTCCAGAAATCCCTGCTCAGCCTGCTCCTCAGCCACAGCCCTGCTCGGGCCACTGCAAACGCAGCCAGCAAAGCTCCCTCAGCTCCCCTTTGCACCCCAGTACCCCCTGAACGTGGTTTAGAGGGAAGCCCCATGGTGCTGCTGGGCTGGGGTGATCCCAGAGGGCTTTTCCAGCCCCAGGGACTGCAGCACTGACTGTGGCTGGGTGTTCAGCAGCCCAGACCTCATCCCTCATCCCACATTTCAAGGGAGCATCAGGTCCTGGCAAAGCCCAGCTCTCCCTAGGACAGAGGTTTTAAACAGGGATTTCTGGGGCACTTTGGATTTTCTTACTGCCCTCCTCAACCACAGAGCACTGCTGGATGTGCCCCCAGGGTCCTGCCAAGGCTGCACCCTCCCCTGGCACCCACCTGGCTGCCTCCAGCACCATCCTGCCCCCCAAACCCCATTCCCAGCACCAGAAGAGGCCTGAGGAGCCTGTTGGGAGTCTCCATCCCCACCCCCCTGGCTTTGTAGGGCTGCTGGAGCCAGAATTAACTTATGAAAAATGTGGTTTATTGTTTAGAAATGAATAACAAAATCCCACCGGTGGCAGGGGGTGTGAGATGTCCTGGGTGAGGGTGGGCAGCCCTGGGCTGCCTCCTGTGGCACCCACTGTGGCCAGGCTGTGCCCGGGGTGCCAGGGCTTGGCTGATTTTCCAGGCTGGGCTGGAGCAGCAGCTTTGGTGCCTCCCCGAGGGGTCCAGGTACCCCACAGGGTGTCCCCCCCTCAGGACGTGGGGCTGGGGCAGGGGGGCAGTGCAGATTCTGCAGGGAGGGGGTTTGGCCCCAGAGTGGCCCTGGGCTGGGCCAGCATCTCCCCGTGCTGGGGTGAGCAGGGTCAGCCCTGGCTTCATTTTTTGGTGTTTCCCTGCAGTGGGGGAGGTCACAGTGGGTGGAGGGGGGGGACAGGATGTGCCAGCTCTTGGGGGCACTTAGGGAGCCCCCCTGGGCCCCCCCAGAACAGATGAGGTGCCTCCTCATTACTGGCCTTGCAGGTACCACCAGTAACATGCAGAACCCCCCCAAATGGCCCAGTCGAGCCCCCAGCACCCCAGCTGGAGCTCCTGGGAGGGTTCCCACCTGCTGGGGTTAAAACTCCTTCCTGAGGGGTAGCAGGGTGACCCTCCCAGGGAAACAGCCTCTAATTGGGATATTTCCTGTGCCAGGGCCTTATTTCCCCTCCAAGAGGGAGCAGAACGAGCTGTGATGATCTGGGGGGGGTTGGGGCTCCTTGGCCCTGCCCCCAGTAACCCCCAGTACCAGCAGCTGTCCCAGTCCAGTCTTCCCAGTATGGGACTGGGAGAGGAAGAGCCCAATTTCTGCCATTGCTGGTTGTGCTGGGCAGAGGGTGAGCGGCCAGATTTCAGCTGGGGAGGGGAGAATTGCCCCCAGAACTCTGCTGCCCTGGTGCTCCACGGTCCCCCCTCAGCCCCACCCACGGCTGGCAGTGCCCGGCTCGGGGGGTGGGGAAGCACCGGGAATCTCCATCAATCCCAGTCCCTGAGGCGCTGGGAGGGCTCGGGTGACGGGGGCAGCCCTTTCCCGAGTGCCAGTGCCAGCCCTGCCGGGGCAGCCTGCCTCGGGGGCGCCTCTTTGTCCTCCCACAGCCCCCCTCGGGCCCCTCTCACATCGGGGTGCGCAGAGAGGGGGTGAAGGTGACCCCCCCACCCCCACCCCACTGCTGGGCTGGGGGGCACACTCCGGGGGGACGAGGGCTCCGTGCCCATCCCGCGGGGGGATCAGGTGGCCCAGTTCAGGAGGCTCCCGGCGCCCTCCTTGCTCTTCATCCTCAGCGGCATCAGGGNCTATAATTTGATATTCTTTTACCATTCCTGTGGGGGGGGGGGGGGGGGGGGGGGATGGGCGCGGGGGGCAGCAGCCCCGGGGGGCTCCCAGGGCTCGGCCACAGGTTGTTCTGCAGCTGAAAACAACAACAAAAAAACCAAAATGAGGGTGGGGACATCACACCCCGCGCAGTTCCCTCCCATTCTGCCTCAGATCCCACTGCCCCCCTTCAGGATTCCTTTATCCCCCCTGTGATCCCTCTCACCCCTGCTGGATCCCCCCCGATCCCCCCACCCACAGGTGCAAAGGGGGCGATGCCTTTGCTGTGTTTCCTGGCCTTGGGGGGTGGAATCCTGGTTGAATCATTCCCCCGGGACAGTCTGGCTTCAGGGATGGGCGTGAAGCCGAGCATGAAATTCTTTTTATGCTTTTCGATACTTGGGGTGGAGGCAAGGCAGTTTTGCAGAAAAGGGGGGCAGGAAGCACAGGTGGATGGGAGAGAGCGAAAGGGGGTCTTGAGGAGGAGCACCCCAAAACCTGCCCCACAGGGCGTGTTCCCTGGGAAATGGAGCGGGACACAAAGCAGCGTCTCCCTGCGTGGGGCAAAATGTGATCCTCCCTCTTCTCCATCCCGGGCCGCACTTCTCCCAGGGGTGGGAAAAACCGGGGAGAAGGGGCAGGAA
>VZRH01005659.1:111050-126954 GCA_013397555.1 Urocynchramus pylzowi | reverse complement strand
GTCCCCTATTCCATGTACCCATCCCAGGACCTGTGTGGTGGTGGCAGAAGGCAGGAGGTGAGTGCTGTGCCCTCCCCAAACAAGCAATCCCCGGGGTAACCCCAAAATTCCCCCCTGGAGTGCACCCCAGTGTGTTCTACCCAGGTAGGTGACCTCAGAGGGACCTGGGCTGTCCTGGCAGCTGCTGACCCAACCTCCCAACCCCATCCTGCCTTCCAGGGCCTCCCATCAGCCCCAATTTCCTGCAGCCCCCGGTGATAAGAGGCTGATCCTCAGCCATGGAAATCCGATGCCCCGGTGTCAGGAGCACAGGTCCCGGGGGACTGAGGGAATCCGGCTGAGAATGAGCAGATCTCGCTGCTTTCCCTCCTTCCCCTTGCAGAAAAACCCCTTTGGAGGATGGATGGGGTCTTAGTGCCCCTCACTGGGATTGTCCTGGGCTTCATCCCCCTGATCTGTGCTGGCAGTGCTGGATTCTGAGGGGTAAAAGCTTCCAGGTGCACCAGCACCCACTGAAGCACCCCCAAAATAACTGGGTGCTCATTGTGAATGAATGTCATCTCTCTTTTCCTGCGTTGCTGTGGTTGCTGAGGATCCCTCATGGGATCCCTGCTGCCTGGGAAGGTGTCAGGGCTGTTCCCTTCTCTCTGCTCCCTTCATCTGGGGTCTGTCCTGGCCGTGTCCAAAGGGAGGAAGCAAACCCCAAAATCTCTCTCCCCTGCTGGGTGCTGGGGGCACCTGCTGGGTGCTGGGGGCACCTGCTGGGTGCTGGGGGCACCTGCTGGGTGCTGGGGGCTCTGCCTGATGAAGGGACTGGGGGATGTTGGTTTTACTGCCCTTGGAGGGGATGTCTCTCACCAGCAGCCTGCAGCAATGCTCTCTGCCCAGCAAGGACTGGGATCTCACAAAATAGCACGACTCACACACCATGTTCCAGTATCAGAACAGGAGCAGGAAAGAAAAGCACTTTATTTTTCAGACCTCAACATTTATAGAATTCTAAAAGTGACAGGGGATTGGAGGGTGGCATTGCCACCTTTCCAACCACACTGGTCAGACTAACAGTCCATCAAACTTCTCCTCTTACATAAAAGAATACATTATTAATAAATAAACCAATCATTATTTGCATGAAAGTGTGTAAGAAACTCTATTACAAGAATATAAACATAAAAAAACTTAGAAAATCTCAAAAGACCAGGGTGACACGGGGGTAATTTCAGTTTATCTCTTGCCCTGTTTTCTCACCCTGGGTGTGCTCTGCCTGTGCTGTGTCATCCCTGTGCTCTGCTGGCCCTGGGGACTTTGTTCTCCCAGCTGCTCTTGAATTTGGGGTGGATTTGTCCCTTTTCTCACAGGTATCCCTGTGCATTCCAACCAGGAGTTCCAGCCTGCAGCTGCACATCCCAGACCTGACCTCGCTGGGGTGAAACCATCTCCAGGTTTGTCTCCTTCCCAAGCAGGAATTGATTCAGCTCCAGGACTGCTGGTCCTGGAGGGCAGAGGGAAGGTCCTGAGGGAGGAAACCAGACCTCCCTGGAAATCCACTCTGCCGTGGACAGTGCCCTGCTTGGAGGTCTGTGAATGCAGAGCTGATCCACGCCCAGAAATTACAGTCATTTAATGGAGCTGGTTTCTAGCTTGGCTCAACTCCATGCCAGCCACTGCAGCGATTGAACTAAACTGATTTTCTCGGGGAATTCCTTGTCAGGGAATGCTGGGATCCCCTGTTCTGCTGATTTTCTCGGGGAATTCCTTGTCTGGGAGCACTGGGATCCCCTGTTCTGCTGATTTTCTCGGGGAATTCCTTGTCTGGGAGTGCTGGGATCCCCTGCTCTGCTGATTTTCTCGGGGAATTCCTTGTCTGGGAATGCTGGGATCCCCTGTTCTGCTGATTTTCTCGGGGAATTCCTTGTCTGGGAATGCTGGGATCCCCTGTTCTGCTGATTTTCTCGGGAATTCCTTGTCTGGGCGTGCTGGGATCCCCTGCTCTGCTGATTTTCTCGGGAATTCCTTGTCTGGGCGTGCTGGGATCCCCTGCTCTGCTGCCAGCCCGCGGGGCAGTTTATCAGCCCTGGGGTGGCCGTTCCCGGGTTGGAGCTGGGATTTATCCCAGAGGAGCTCCAGGGTTTGTCTTGCCTCTCCCCTTTACAGCCTGGAGAACATGGGGTCCCTGCAAATGGTGCTGTCCCCATTCCGAGGGGACAGCTGGCGTCTGGCAGGGTCTGGAGGGTGATTTGCAGGGGCAGAGAGGAGAATTTGGGATCTGCATCACGCTCTGCTGCTGCCCGACCCAGCCCAGGCGCGGGCAGGGCACTGAGCCCGGAACCGAGCCCGGAACCGAGCCCGCTGCAGGACGAATCCCGGCTCGGCAGCCCAGATCTTCGGTTTTCCCACCCAAAGAAAGTCTCAGCCAGAAAACGGGCTGGATCCGGGGCAACGGCCGCGCTCGGGGCCCGGCTGGGCCGGGATCGGAGCCGGGATGGCCCCCGGGATGCCCCCGGGATGCCCCCGGGATGGCCCCCGGGATGCCCCCGGGATGCCCCCGGGATGGCCCCCGGGATGGCCCCCGGGATGGCCCCCGGGATGGCCCCCGGGATGCCCCCAGAGCGGCCCCGGGCCGCGATGGCTGCGGGCTCTGCCCGGCGGGGTGGGAGAGGCTCGGAGGGTCTCCCCAGGCTGCGGACGCCCCCCGAGCCCCTCCGAGATGCTCCACTGCCATCTAGTGACAACGGGACCGCGACACCGGCCCCGCTGGGCCCTCCCTGCTCCTCCCGGGGGCCGCAGGGGGGAGCGGAACGGGGGAAAAGGGGTTTCTCCCTTTCGCGGCTGATTCCTTCCCTGCAAACACAGCCCGAACATCTCCAAACAGAGCTGCTCAATCTTAAAAACTGTTTTTTTTTTCCAAAGAAACTGAGGGGAAAGAGGTGTCTGTGCAGCTTTGGCTGTAGGTATCCATTTCCTCCAGCACCTCGGACATCCGGAGCATCCTTCCTCCTCCCTCATCAACACAGCTCAATTATTTAATGCCTTTAACATAATTAACACGTTGCAATCCTTAACTGCGAGCAGCTGCCCAGCCCTGCAATTTCTCCTTCCAGCTGCCCATTAATGCCTCCCTCCGGGCGATTAGAAAGAAGGAAAAGGCCACAAATCCCAGCCCTGCGCTGGAGGAAAAGGAAGGAGCGGGGCAGAGGGCTCGCGTGCATTAACATAACTCATCCACCGCAATCCCAGGCTGCTTGGAGGCTGCCTGGATCCCTGCCTTACCCTGGTACTGCGCCCACAGCGGCTGAAAGGTGCGTGCGGGGCTGGAGTGCTGCCCCGCTCCCGGCTTTTTGGAGGTGATTTTTTTTTGCGCTGTCTCACTCCTCAGTTTTCCACGGAAATCGCCGCAGCCGCGTGAGGATGATGCTGACACGCCTCCGACCTGTAATTACATTTGCATATGCTAATTGTGTGATTGGGAGAGGCAATCAGGCGGGGAAAGGCGTGGGAAGCGGGGCTGGCTCCTCCCGAGATCCCCCAAGGCACGTCAGGCGGAGGAGCCCTCTGCTTCCCCCACCGCCCTCTCAGTGCCGAAGTGTCCCATCCTGGGGTTTTATCGCGGCTCCCTCGGGAATCCCAGCGTGTTCCAGCCCCGCTGTGCCCGATGCTCCCCACGGGCAGGTCCCGGTGCCGCTCAGACACGTCCCCGTGAGCTGCGGTGGCTGCGGAGGGATGTCCCCAGCCCGCCCCCTCCCCTGGGCCACCTTGGATAAACCTTCCTGGGGCGCTGGAAAAAGGAGCGGGAGGTTCCAAGGGGCAGGGTGAGGCTGGGAGGGGAGGGTTTGATCCGAGATTAAGGATCCGATTTCTGTCACCCGCAGCTTTTTCCTCTTGGTGCTCTCAGCTGGCTGTGTTGGGCTGCTGGGTGAGTGATCTCCTTGGGTGTATGTGGTGGTTTTGGTTTAAAGAATTACTTCTTTGAAGTTTAAAGATTTTACTTTCAATTCTTCTCATGTCAGACTATGACGTTGTATTTTCCCAGCTGTGCCTGGGAATCCTTCAGGCAGGAATTCATTTTGGTCCTGCTGGCTCACCCCAAACACAGGACACTCATTCACCTCCCCATCCTCTTCACTGCCTTCGGATTCTCACCTCCACTGATGCCCACAGGTCCATCCCCATCTTTTGCCTTTATTGGGATAATTTTCCCCACAGCTCAGAGCACTCAGCAGGCCCAGCCAGCTCCTCACAGCTGGCACCCAGCACTGGGTGAGAGCAGCTCTCTGCAGCTTTGGATTTCAGCAGCAGACTTCCCTAAGGAGGGAATTTAAACCCCAGGCACGGCACATTCGTCCTGCTGGCAGCTCTGATCCTGTTTGCAAAAGCTGCAGTGAGGGACGTGCAGTTCTGCTGCCTGTCCAAACCCCTGGGCTTCCCAAGCAGATCCCTCCTGCCCACTCCCACCCCTGGCGTGGAGAACAGCTGCCTTTCCCCCTCTGAACCCCAGAAGCTGTGCAGGATCCAAGGTGTGCCCTGTGACAGGGCAGCAGGGACAGCTCAGATTCCCAGTGGGGAGCACTGGAGTGCCCCGTGGGGCCACCCTGCACAGCCCTGGGTGCCAGGGGCTGGGGTGCACAGCTCCTGCTGGCTTTTCCCGGGCTGTGGGGACGCGTGGGTTCCGTGCTGTCTCTGCACTTTCCTCCTGGGACTGTCCCTGCTGTGCACAGCAATTAACAGGCTCCGGTTAATGGCATCTGTGATGGTGCCTGGCAGCTCCAGCCCAGCCCAGCAAGGGTTGGGGGGTCTTGGGGAGCCTGAGGACCCCCTAAAGGGCGGGTGGTGCCCAGCTGTAAACCAACACCAGCCCCTGGAGAGCGGGTGCTGCAATGTGAGTCCGTCCATGCTGAGGAACCGGCGGCTTTTTGCATGTGTGGTGAGGGAATAATTAACAGCAAGGAACAATTAACAGCTAGGGCTCCCCCTCCCAGCCCCAACAAGGGCTAAAAGGACTGTGGGGAGAACGGTGGCTTGTTGTTATTGTTTGTGTTATGGTAGGGCTGACACAAACACCTCATGGGCTGCAGCCCTTGTGATGGGGGGGACCCCAAACCCACCCAGAGTGGTGCAGCCCTGCATGGGGTGCTGCTGGTCCCCCACTGGGAGAGCTCACACTCGGGATGATGCCCAATTTTTTATTTTATTTTATATTTTGATTTTCATTCCTGCTCCTGCCCATTGACTAAGACGATTTTGGGGTGTGGGGAAAGCAGTGCTGCAGGAATGGGGAGCCTGGGTGAGGGTTTTGGGGGTTCACAGGCACGAGGGCAGCAATGGGGAGCACAAGGGAGGTGTTGGGGCTGCCGATGGATCACAAGAAGCTGCTGAGGGGAGCAGAGGGGTATTTATAGCCTGGAGCAGAGCTCAGCAGCCCCAGGTGCTCCTCGAGCACTCCAATTGCGGCATCCTTAAAAAGCTGCGAGGGCTCGGGCATCTGCCTGGTTCTGTGGAGGCTCTGCAGCTGCTCCAAGCGGCTTTTCCTTCCCCTGCTCTAGCGTGGCTCTGCCGGCCTCGGTGCCCTGTTCCTTCCTCTGCTCCTCGGCCTCTGCCGGGGCTGCTTTGGGGTTGGAGCCGCTCTGCAGCTCAGCCCCGCAAAGCGCGGCTCTGCCCTCGCCCGGGGCTGCTCCGGGGCCGGGACTCCCCCTGCCCCGTTCCCGAGTGTTCCCTGCTGCCCAGGCTGCTCCGGGGCCGGGAATCCCCCTGCCCCGTTCCCGAGCGTTCCCTGCTGCCCAGGCAGCTCCGGGGCTGGGGCTGGGGCTCCCCCTGCCCCGTTCCCGAGCGTTCCCTGCTGCCCAGGCAGCTCCGGGGCTGGGGCTGGGGCTCCCCCTGCCCCGTTCCCGAACGTTCCCTGCGGCCCAGGCAGCTCCGGGGCCGGTTCCCCTCCGCGGCAGCTCCTGCAGAGGAGCCGAGGCAGCGGAGCTGGAGCGAGCCCGAGCAATGCGAAGCGCCCGCAGCAGATGGTCGGTGCCGTCTGCGTCCCCGCCACCGCCTCCTCGCTCTTCCTCTCCTCATTCTCTCTCCCAGCTCCTCTTATTCTTCTGTTTTGCTGATTTATCCCCCCCGAGGACTTCCCAGCCAAACAGGACCCCCGCACTCTCCTGCACCCCCAGCTCCTGTTCCCACCCCGTGCACGGTGCAAAGCCAAAGCCTCAGCTGCTGAGGAACTGAGATGAGGGCACAGCTTCCTACGAGGGGAAACTGAGGCACGGAGGAGGCTGGGAGCTGCTGGTTCCACCCGACCTTCCTCTCCCAGCTGAGCAGAGGCTGCCCCGTGTTTTGTGTCCTTGGCTCCAGCCCTGGGCACCTTCCTGAAGGAGCTGTAAATCCCAGGCACCAAAGAGAAGGGAAGGTTAGAACACCCATCAAATCAGCCCGATGGGATGATTTATCTCCCTCTGCACCCCCAAACTCTCCCCTGGACTCACAGCCCGCCTCCCCGGATCCCAGGGGTTAAATTTCCAGGTGGCGCAGCCAAAACGGAGTCCCGAGGCTCTGAAAAGGCCACGGGCTCTGCCATCCCCTCTCCCATCTCCCAGACACGAAGTTCCCCCGCGGCCCCTCGGCCCGGGGACCCCCGCGTGGCCGCATTCCTCCGCGGTCCCTTTCTCCGCCGCGGTGGCCGCGCCACCGAGCCGAGGTCGAGCCCTGCAGCGGGGACCATCCCGGCTTGAGCCCGGCCTCAGAAAGCTGCATTGTTTTTTTCGGGGGGTTGATTTCTCCGCTTGTTTGTCTCCTCGCCTCCTCCGGGGTCTCTTTGGCCGTGCCAGTTTTGTTGGATGCCCGAAGCTCCTCCCGGGTGGCAGCGGCTGATCCGGCGCGGACAATGGAGCGTGCTGCGGGCTTGGCAGCGGCTCCCTGCGCCCAGGGCAGGGGGAAGGGATGGGACCGGCAGGCGGATGCTGCTTGGATGGTTTCCCTCTAAAGGCTGAGCTGCGTGGGGGTTCCCACTGGAAGAGCTGTCCCTCAGTGGCCGGTTTTGAGGTGCTCGTGCCCGGGATGCCCTCGAGAAAGGGGGGGAGGGTGATCCCAGCGGGGATCCTGAAGCTCTGAGGGCTCTTGGATAGGGAGTCAAGTCCTGTTTGCTGAGGCCCTGAGTAAATCCTTCCCTGAGCCCATCAAGTGTTGCTTGATCCCAGTGCTGGCTCCAGCTCCCCTTGGCTCCCAGGGCAGGGCAGGGGAACCTCCCCTTGGAGCCAGCTCAGAGAGCTCTGGGGGAAAAGAGGAGAGACCAGAAACAAGGGAGGATGGAGCAGGTACAAACCAGACCCTAAACCACAGCCAGCCCCACTCTTCCCGGTGGGAAGCTCTGGCTGGGAGCACCTCCTGTCACATCTCCCCTCGGCCGAGCCGCCTCCTGCTGTCCTGTTAATCCCCACCCTGGTCCCACTTGGTTTTGGGGAGGAAGCTGCCCTCGGGAGCTGCTTCACCCGCGGAGGAGGCACTAAGGTGGGCTCTAAAGGCTGCACAGGGGGGACTGGGGTGGATGAGGTGGGAGGAGCAGCTCCCTCCCGAAGCTCCGGAATGCCTGGGGAGAGATCCATTCATCCCCGCCCTTCTTGGAGGTGCCCATTCATGCCTGCTTTCTGTCACCCCGGCCAGGTAAGGAGCCCTAAGGATGAGAACCCCCTCTCCGAGCGCCTTGCAGAGCTGCAGGAAATGATGCTCGGCCTGAACCCCCCCTGTCCTGGCATCCTGCAAGGCAGCCTCGGTGCAGGATGCTCAAGGCACGGCCCCGCAGCCCTGGCGGGGGTGGGACACACCGAGCTCCTCCCGGCGGTGCCGCTCAGGCAGGAACGCTCCTCAAAGCTCTCCCGGCTCTGATTCCTTCTCCTGGCCCTGTGGTAGGCGGGCCGGGGCCGTGTGCTGGACGGGAGAGCAGAATCAGCCCCGGGGCTGACGAGGGGAGCTGCCTTGGCCGCTGCCAGCCCGGCTCTCCCCCCGCATGGGAGCCCAGCGGGGAGGGCGAGCAGGGATGGCATCCAGGCTCCTCTCCAGCAGCGTTCCACATTCCTTGGGGCTTTTTCTGTCCTTAAAGCTCGTTGAGGACCTTGGAGGGCTGAGGGGCACCAAGGAGGGAGGGGAGGGCAGGGCAGCCCATCCCAAGCCGCCTGTCTTCACGTGGATGATCGTTTCCAGCCGAAGTGCTGCGATGGGAATTTTTTTTTTATTTTTATTTTTTTTTATCAGCTGCTTTATTCCTCCCAGTGACCTCTCCCAGCCCTGAGCCCTCCTGTGCCTGTACAGCTCGAGTGGGGGCTGGACCCCAGACTGAGACATTCTGTTACAGGACAGCTGTGGAAACACCTGGCTGGCTGATCCCAACAGAAAAACCTGGGCCATACCCAGCGTTCAGGGTAAGGAAACAGTGCCTTGGCAGATGTTTTGGGTTTATTTCGGACCAGGGGTGCTCTCAGGGCACTGAAGGGTGCCTTTGTGCCACGTGGGAGTCAGTGGGCATTCCTACAGCACCTCCTGGCTTTGGGGACACCCGGGGAAGGACAAAGAGCGCTTGTGTGCCTGGTGCTGGCACTGAGATCAGCAGGATGTGCTGAGACACTGCTGCAGGTGAGAATTCCCAGGAGGAGGGAAACCGGGCTGGATCACTGCCCCCTGCTGCTCTCCACCAGCCCTGGCCCAGCCCAAACTGCTGGATCAGAGGTGCTGGCCGGCTCGGTGAAGGTCCCTGGGAGCACGGCGGGGGTTCCTGGGATGAGCTGGGCCAGCTCCAAGCCCAGTTCGTGCTGTGCTGCAGCACTGCCAAGCCCTGCCCGGCCACCAGAACCAGCACAGCGGCCGTGCTGCTCTGTCCCTGCCCAGCTCCTTCCCCTCAGGTGGCTGGAGGGGCTCCAGCCTGGGACAGGAGGAATTTGGAGGCTTGATGGTGGCTTGGGGCAGGATGCAGCACTTCATTTGATCCAGGAGTGCAGCTGGGGTAGAGAGGATGGGACAGGGTCTGGTTTGATGGGGTTTTTTGAGGTGGTCTGTCGGGACACAGGAAGGACTTTCCATTTGTGCCAAGCTCCAAAAAGAAGAAGGCAGCAGGATGAACCCACCACCCTGCGTGGATCCATCCCTGTTGCCTTGCTCCCCACACCCACCCTGTGGGGCTGATGGACCCGTCCTGCCCCAGTCTGATTGCTGGGTGAGCTGGGCATCTCAGCTGGGATTCCCCCACCTTTGCCTTGCTCTCTCAAGGGGATCATGAACACCTCCCTGCTCTCAGCTCTGCCCAGCAGTGACCTGGCTGTGGGGAGGAAACGCTGCAGGGAACGGGGGAGATCCAGGCCAGGGCAGCTCCGTGCCTGCTGGGGGGAAGCTGAAAGGGAGATTTGGGAAGGGTTTTGCCTGGAAACTTAGAGAAAGCAGCATCCTGGGGAAGAAGGTGTGACGTCAAATGCAGCGCTTAAAATATACCCAGGGCAAAATCACATGGCAGCTGCTGAAACAGGAGCTCTGAGCACGAGTCCCAGGGGAGCCCTGGGGATCCGTCCTCCAGCTGAGGCTGCTTCCCAGCCCCTGCCATGGCCAGGGAGCTGCTCTGCCGGGCTGGGGACAGCAGGGAGGGCTGGGGACAGCAGGGAGGGCTGGGGACAGCAGGTGGCCGCCTGGTTCCCATCTGCTCCCGGCAGCCGGGCTGTGGCTGCGCGGCCCTGCGGCGATTTTTGGGTGACTTCTGTTGGAAGCAGCTACTGGTGGGGACTGGCTGGATGGCGTCTGGCTGCTTCCCATTAACTGGCTAGAAAATGAAGCTGGGTGCCAAGTTGCTGAGGGTCACCTCCCCAGAGGGACAGGGATGATGAGCAGCTCGGAAGGGTTGGCTCAGGAGCCCAGGACATGCTTTTTCCACACAGAAGATGCAGGCTGGGGTGAAAATCCTCACTTTTGGCACTTTGAGCCCTGTCGAGCCCAGCAGGCAGGTTTGCACAGACAGGGTGAGCAGTGCAGGAAAAGCCAAGTGCTGGTTTGGGCAGCATCAGACAAAACCATTGCAAACTCCCTCCCCACAGGGCTGTGTCCTCCCTTCGGGCCTTGGGGTTAATATCAAACTGTTTAAAGTTTTTGCTCTGCTTTCTTGATACATGAATGTTTAAAAAATGTTATCTTAACTTCCTCAAACACTTACTGCTGATACATTGATTGTATAATGTGAATGCATTGATTTTTATGATAGGCATTATTTATAAAGTATTGTTATTATATTTTTAGCCAGCTCTCATCTGCTTTACCATCTCCTTGTGCGATCACCTACAAGACACGTGTCACTTTCAGGATCCTTCTTTTTGTTCTCTGCTGACATCTTATAACAAGCCCCACTCAGAGAACCTGGCCCCAAGTCAGGCTGAGATCTCTCTTTACTCCTCCAGGAATAAGCAGCACAGTGGGCAGTGCCTGTGCAAGGAGATCTGGGGCTGAGCAGCCTTTGAAAGGGTTTTATTTTTATTTTCATTTCCAAGGACAAAATGTCCAAGGACCACGCAGCTCCCCAGAGTGGGTCCAGGCACTGAGACCACCCCAGATCCCAACTCAGGCCTCTGTGTGGGGCAGAGAGGGCTGGATCCAGCTGTGAGAGAGGGATCTGGGGGTCTGTCCCACTGGAAACCCTCCAGGGAGATGGAGCTGCCTCTGATGGGCCCTGCAGACAGTGAGGGGCAGCACCAGGGGTCTGCTGTGGGGAACAATATCATCCAAGCGATGGGAAAAACCTTAAAAAAACCTCTCTGAGGTCACCCAAATCCCTTCCAAAAATGCATCCAGGCCACCAAAACCACCTGGAAGTGCTGTGACAGGCTGAGCTGGAGCGGTGCCACCCAGCCCTGGTGCTCCTGAGCTCGCCCCGTTGCACAACGTCGCCTCGCTCGCATCTGCCCCGCCAGCAGCTTGGCATGTGGAGAAAATTAAGACCAGAACTCTGGAGCAGCAGCCCTTTAAAGCATGTCCCACTGCTTGGAGCCCTTCCCAGGCTGTGGGACATGGTTCTCATTCCTCTGCCTGGGCTGGGGTTTATTATTTTCCCTCCATTGTGCAGAGTCCCCTTTATTCCCTGCATGCCTGTCCCCCGGGGCCGAGGGAAGCAGTGTGGTTTTCTTGTGCTCAGACATGGCTTGCTGCCCCCTCCCAACCACCCTTTTGTCTTTCAGACATGATCTCTAGGCCAAAAATAGATGATCCCTGCTCCTTCCAGGGCTGGAGACACACAGCCAACAGGTGAGTCCATGGGGGGGAACCGGGCTGGGTTGATTAGAACCCCTGATAAAGGGAGATGATGCTCTTAAAGGTAATTTTTTCTGTGACTCCTGATGTTTGCAGCTGGGGCTGTCTGCCATCAACCCCTTTTTTGGGGACACACTGCCCTGTGGTGCTGTCATCCCACTCTTGAGTGACCCAAGAGATTTGGGAGCCCTTGGAAGTGCCACCAGGTCTGTGTGAGCTCGACAGTCACAGGCTCAAGTTGTCCCTGAGGAAGGGGCACCTCTGTGATGGGGAAGGCAAATCCAAGGGGAATGCCCTGCTCGGGATCCCAGGCGTGCTGCAGCCTCTCCCATTCTTGCACACATCTCTGCCTCATGGGATGAGAGAAACATCCTGGCAGAGGGAGCTGGGATTCGGATTCTTGGGTGGAAAATGCTCCCTAAGAGCCAGAAATTCCTCTGCTCTGAGTCAGGCTGGGCTCTCCTTTCCCCGGCTCTGCTCCTTCCCCTCCCTGTTTGCGGCTCTGGCCCCGGTGAGCCCCGACAGGCCCTGGCTTTGCAGGCAAACAAGCGTTTAGAAACCAGAGGGCTTTATCCCCTGCAATTATTATCACTTGAATGTAGGTCGGCTTGACAGCTTAGGTGGAAAATCATCTTCGGGGCGTTCTGGCGCTCCGCACTCACTGTCCTGTTAATCCCCACCCTGTTCCCGCTTGGTTTTGGGGAGGAAGCTGCCCTCGGGAGCTGTTTCACCCGCGGAGGAGGCACTAAGGTGGGCTCTAAAGGCGGCCGCCTCCTCCCGGAGGCACAGGAGGGGGCTGGGGCAGACGAGATGGGAAAAGCAGCTCCCTGCCGATGCTCCGGAATGCCTGGGGAGAGATCCATTCATCCCCGCGCTCCCTGGAGGTGCCCATTCATGCCTGCTTTCTGTCCATCCCGGTTTGCTGTCTGTCTGTCCCTCCCTCCCCGCAGCTCTGCCCGGCCGCAGCGCGTTCGGGAGCGCCGGCTCTGCCGCATCCCTCCGGGGAGGCACCGCTCCGTCTCCGCCCGCTCCATCCTCGCTCCCTCGAAACCTCCCCCCTGTATTTTTCCTCCCGAAATCACAACTTCCATCCTTTAAAAAGCCTCCCCCCCACGCCGGACCCCCTCCCCTGGGCCAGTCCTATGAATGAACGGCTGGTGGCCCTGTGATGCCATTTCCATGGTGACAGATGGCAGCGGGAAATGCGGGGATCAGGGTCACATGAGAGCAGCGGTAAATTCAGGCAGTTATTTATAGGCTGCTGCTCCAGCGTTTATGGAAATGCGTCTGCCTTCGACCGTGCTATCAGCCCTTCGCCGGCTCTCCGGGGCACTGCTCTTCCAGGAGAGACATTACTCATGCTCTGCTTTAATCCAGACTGTTCCTGCTGCTCAGGCTGGTGTCGGAAAAGTACCGGGCAGAGGGTCTGGTTTATTTTTTCCTGAGCCTGAATCTCTCTGAATCAGCCTCAGCCAAATGCAGCCGAAACCTTCCTGCATCTGCCCGTGGCGTCTCCTGCAGAGACAGCCTGGCCTTAACCTGGATTTTGGGTCCTGGAAATGTTCGTGGCAGAGCCCAAATCCAGCTTTGTCTCATCTGGTTTTAGCTCTGATACATCTGGGAATATTTCCGTGCCTCAGTTTACCAACCAGCACTTTGGTGATGCGTGGTGAGCAAAAGGGAGATTTTAAATCCACGGGGGAGGATTTGTGGGACCTTAAGGTGTCATTGAGCCAGCCCTCCCCATCTGCAGTAGGGTTATCCCTGCTCCCTGATGAGATGTGCAGGAGCAGGGAGCTGAATGGCTGCTTCAGCCCCTCCTTCAGAAGGATCCTTGATTTCTCTTTGCTTGAGACCCCCTAATCAGGTCACCCGATCTTCTTTCAGTTAATCTGGGTGTGCAGAGTTTGCTGCTGCTGGCACTTGCAGCCCGTGGGATCTGCAGCTCCTCTTCCCCAGCCCTCCAAGCTCAGGCCCATCTTCCCATGCAGACAGTGCCTGGAGGCAACAAAAATCCTCATCTTCAGAAATCAGAGTCAGGGAATCACGGAGTGGTTTAGGTTGAAGGGACCTTCAAGTCCATCCAGTGTCACCCCTGCCATGACAGGGACACTTTCCACTGTCCCAGGCTGCTCCAAGCCCCATCCAGCCTGGCCTTGGGCATGCCAGGGATCCAGGGGCAGCCCCAGCTGCTCTGGGCACCCTGTGCAGGGCCTCACCTCCCTGTCCCCAGTGGGATTATGCCCTTTTCTGACCTTGTTTCTAGGTCCATTTCTTGTTTCTAGTTCTATTTCTTGTTTCCAGTTCCATTTGTCTCTCAACCATGTCTGTCCTATTCCACGGCATTTCTAAGCCAGCATTTCTTATCTCAAGGTTTCCATGCAGATGCATGCTGTGTGAGCCTTCTGTCAAGCTTTGAGAATTCTCTACAAATCCATCCCCCACACCCCCTGCATGTCCCCATTGGGGTCCTGGCTGTCTGTCCTGTCCAAGTCTCCCTCTCCCAGCCTGGGCATCTCCTCCTTGGCTTCCCTGTTTGCTTCCCCACCACCCAAAGGGATGTTCCACAGGGATGGCTGTGCCACAAACACAGGAGAGCCTTTGGAGAGGTCACGAGGACTGAGCACAGCCCAGAGCAGCCCTGGCAGGCGCTGCCCACATCCCCCCTCTCCCAGGCTGGGTCAGTCACTCCCCGGATCACGAGGGGATGTTGCACTGGGAGGGTGTTTTGATTTTTAAATCATGAGTGTGATGGGTCCACTCCCTTTGCAGGGCTGCCTTCCCCAGGGCCAGGCTGGGAGAGGCACAGTTAATGGAGTGTGGCTCGTTCCTTCCCGGGGGAAGAGGCAGAGTTATGGCCTTAGAGCTGGCCCAGCTCCCAAGCACCTGGGAGAATTGATCCTTCTGTGCCTAATAGGCTGGAAAGGGAAAGGGTCCAAAGGCCAGGAATGTGTATAAACACTGAGATCCAGGAGCTGAGGCAGCGTGGTTTGAGGCTGGAGGTTTGAATCCTCCGGAGTTTGTGTCTTCCAAATGTGTTTTTCCTCCTATCAGGGTTTCTCTTGGTACCAGCATCATCAGCACTAGAAATATGCTGGTTGGGAAATGCAGCCAGGCTCCATTGCTGAATGTGTGTTTTCAGGACCAGGAGACTTTTCCAGGAGATGCTGAACTAGAAATGAGCTCCTCTGAAAACTTTCTCCCTGTTTTCCCTGCAGTGAACCAACCTGACAGCCCTGTGCTTTTCCTGATTAACCTGATGAGAGGTTTTCTGTGGGCAGCACTGAATAGGTGGGGAAGGCTGAGCCCTGCAGGTGTCCTGGGCTCTGCTCCCCACACCAAGCAGCCTGAGAAGCTGTGGGAAATTGGGCCTAAAAAGCTGGGTTTGGGGTTTGCTCACCCCCAAGAGCTGTTTGTGCATTTCTGCCTTTGTCCTGACAGAATGTGCTGCTGTGTCCCCTGTCCTGCTGGGGAGGAAGGAGAAGTGGTGTCCTTCCACCTGAAGGATTTTATTGTCTGCATTAAAGGTGGAGACCCCAGAGCAGCCTTCCAGGAGCTGAAGGGGCCTACGAGGGAGCCAGGGGGGGACTGCTCCTCAGAAATTGGTGACAGGACAAGGGGGAATGGGTTTGCACTGAGAGAAGGGGAATTTTGGTTAGATATTAGGAAAAAATCCTGCCCTGTGAGGGTGGGCAGGCCCTGGCACAGGGTGCCCAGAGCAGCTGGGGCTGCCCCTGGATCCCTGGCAGTGCCCAAGGCCAGGCTGGATGGGGCTCAGAGCAGCCTGGAACAGTGGAAGGTGTCCCTGCCATGGCAGGGGTGGAATGGATGAGCTTGAAGGTCCCTTCCAAGCCAAACCATTCTATAATTAATGCCAATATCTCAAATATCTCAGAGCTGGCTGACACCCCAGCTCAGCCCACTCTGGTCAGTGCTGCTCCTGGGCTCCCCTGGCAGGGGCAACTGGTGTGGCCAGGGATGTGGTGTCCTCTGAGCCCAGCGCTGGCTCTGGGCTCCCCGAGTGTCACAGGGCTCAGGACCAGCCCTGAGCATCCTCACACCGAAGGGGCAGCTTAAGGATCCACACCTGGGTGAGGGGGAGCAGAACTTGGGGCCTGGCCACTCCTCCTGCCTCCCTCCTGGGTGGTCCCAGCCAAAGAAAATCCTCTGAAATACCAAATAATAAAAGAGGTATGAAATACCCCTTTCAAATAACAAAATATAGCGGGTTTAGATTCGATTTTAGGAAAAAATTGTGCCCTGTGAGGGTGGGCAGGCCCTGGCACAGGGTGCCCAGAGCAGCTGGGGCTGCCCGTGGATCCCTGGCAGTGCCCAAGGCCAGGTTGGACAGGGATGGGAGCACCCTGGGACAGTGGAAGTGTCCCTGCCATGGAGGGGTGGGACGAGGTGTTCACCAAAGTCCCTCCCAATGCAAACCATCCTACAAGTCCCTGACAATAAATGAGGGGAAAGGGGTGCCCAAACCCCCCAAACACTCCCTCCCCCAGGGGAAGCAGCAGCAGGGGGGGCACTCCTGGGGCTGCTCTTTAGGGCCATTCTTAAGGGGTTTTATTTTCCCCGCAGCAAAACCCGACCCACCCCTTTGTGTCAGGACGCGATGCTACTTTTTTTTTTTTTGAATGCGAGA
>VZRH01005659.1:100743-111022 GCA_013397555.1 Urocynchramus pylzowi | reverse complement strand
AGCTTCACCGCCGCTCGGAGCCCATCCCGGCCGCTGCTCGCCTTTCCCGGCCGCTGCCGCTCCCGTTCGCCCGGCTCCCCGCAGCCCCGGCCCGGCCCGGCCTCGCCCCCCGCAGCGGAGCGGGCGGAACCTGGGTGATTTCTGCCGGGAATTTGCGCCGTTTCCTCCGGGACCGGGCCAGCTTCTCCTGGAATCGGGTCGCTTCCATCCTCCCCGGGAGCCGCAGCAGCAGCGCCGAGGTGAGGATGCTCCCCCCAGCCCCGCTCCGGGGTCTCGCTGCCGGGGTGTCCCCACCCGCCCGGGGTGTCCCCACCCGTCCCGGGTGCCCCCTCCCCGCCGGGGTCTTTTTTTTGGGGGGGGGAAGATGCTCAGGTGGGGTTAACGGAGGGGACAGCCCAGCCTGGAGGCGTCAGGCGTGGCCCTCGGGGTGGTGGCATCCGGGGCTGGGGGGACATTTAGAGACAGCAGGCGGCTTGAGCCACTCCAGGGGGTGGGGGGTCGCCGCCGGGGGTGGCACTGGGTTCCTGCCCGGCTCCTGCTGCTGGGGGGCTCATCCCGTGTGAGGGTGGGTGGAAATGCAGCCTCCAGGTTGACCTTGACAATAACATTGGGAGAGGAGAAAGCGTTGGGCTGTGATGAATATTTCAGTCCTGCTCCC
This sequence comes from Urocynchramus pylzowi, assembly GCA_013397555.1. Taxonomy (NCBI): domain Eukaryota; kingdom Metazoa; phylum Chordata; class Aves; order Passeriformes; family Fringillidae; genus Urocynchramus; species Urocynchramus pylzowi. Next base: position 110,364 of record VZRH01005659.1, on the reverse strand, counting down.
TGGAGTGCTGGGGGGGGGTTTTGCCCCTTCTTTTATTTTTGTGCTGCTCCTTGAGTGTGGATGGTTGGGTGTGAGGTAGAAAATGGGGCTTGGGGTGCTGGTTTTGTGAAATTCCCAGGATTTTGTGTGGGGAGCCCTTGGCCCCCTCCGTGCCCGCTGGGGACACCCAAAGGTGTGTTCTTTGGGCTGGCCTCTTGGCCGGGTCCAAATTCCCATCTCTCTGGGAATGTGGGGCTCAAACCAGCTGAGAAATCTGCTCCCAGCTCTTTGTAGAGGACCCAGAAGGTGAAATCCTGCTTCCTGGATCACGCCTTGTGTCTGAAGCACCTGGGGTTCGCCTCCATCAGGAGCTGATGTAACTATTTCTGGTCTTGGTAGGAAAAAAACCCGGAGCACCGCGGCAGCTGAGCTATTCTGGGCAGGGTGGAGAGTTCCTTGTGAATATTTCTCCAGAGGTGTCAGGACTAGGTCAAGGAACCTGGCTGGGGGTGTGACTGCTCCAAGGGAAATAAAATGTGGGTCTGAGCTGTCCACTGGGATGGACTGAAGATGGCTCTGCGGAAATCAGTGGGAATAAAAGGGTTCAGTTTAAATCTGGAGTGACTCCACTGCTACTTCAGGCTTGCAGAGAGCAGGAATCTGGAGTTCTACCAGAGCTGGAGTCACGAGGATCAGGTTTACCCCAAATCAGATGCTGACCTGCCCACGTCCAGGTGAAATCCTTGCCTTGGGAGGAGCAGCCCTGCTTTTACCCCATCCCAGGCTGGGTTTGGATTTGTTTGTTTACAAACGTAGCAGCAGCTTCAGGAATTACAACAGGGAAAAGCAGCACTCCCGGCGGGCTTTGGATGCAGCCCTTTCGTGGCTTTTCGGGGTAAATCTTGCCTGGTTTGGGGCTCAGTCGGTAACCTTTGGCTGGAGTGGGTGAGTTACAAGGGATGGCTGAGGTCTAAGTGGAAAACGATCATCTGGGGAATCAAACCGAGCCCTGAAGGGATCATATGATGGTTGCCTTTGCTCTGGTGTCACGTTGTTGCAGCTGTGTGTGTTTTCACGCTACCAAACGAGACAGGAGAGGAGCCCCGAGCCCACGGGCTCGCACGCTTCGTGACGAACCCGTGCCCCACCGGCAAAACCCTTCCGGAGGTTTCTTGGCACCTCCTGGGGACGAGAGCCACCGCGAAGCCACAGCCGCGTCCCTCTGAGGGGGGACGGGCGCCCGCTGGGCTGGGCACAGCAGGGGCCGGTGCAGCCCCACCCTGCCCTCCTCCAGAGGAATTGGGGTTATTTATGACATCTGGGCGCTCACAGCCTCCGGGGTGGGTGTAAGACAGAAGCGGGGGCAGCTCTGATTCACCAGCTCTCCCTAAAGCGGGACGGGGAGGACGAGGAGCGGCTCCAGCGCCTCCGGGCGAAAGGCCGGCTGCGATGGCCGGGCTGCCCCCAGCCCCAGCCTGCCTCGCTCCTGGGATGCTTCCCGCAGGTGATGCCGGGCTCTGTCACCTTCTGACACCGAGCCCATCTGCAGTTTGTGCCTCCCCAGGGCCGGGTGTGAGGAGGGCAGAGCCCCTTGGCAGGGTCACCCCGGTGCTTCCCGCATGGGGGGAGCTGGGTGCTAATTAGCAGGGCTCATTTTAACCAGGGGACAATGGGAGCAGCCCGAGCGAGCCCAGATGGTGAAACCCTTCCCTGTGGAGCCAGAGGCCGAGCGGGGAGGAGCAAACCCCAGCACGGAGCAGGTTGAAGATGGAGGTGTCTTGGACCAGCCTGGGCCAGTGGAAAAGGGAGGTTTGTGTGGTGGAGGCTTGGGAAGGTCCTCAGAGCAGGGCAGGGGTGATCAGAGCTCAAAAACTCTTCCTTGGGCAAAAATCTTTCTTGGGGCTTTGCAGAGAAGTTTGGATGCTGCTGGGAGGGTCCTGCCCTTGTTTCCTGCGGCTTGGAAGAGCGGGATGCTTCCCGGGGGAGCAGCTCTGCCAGGGCCGCCCCGTCCCAGCACGGGGGCTCTCCCGAGCTCAGCGAGCAGCAGGCGGGGCCTGGAGCTGCTTCTCTCAGCGCTTGGGCCAAAGCAGGACGTGCATCCAGGTCTCCTTCCCTTGGCTCTTGGCTGTGCAGCACGGAGGGACGCCGGGAGGGATCCGTGCTCCTTCCCTCCTCCTCTGCTTCCCGGTGACCTTGGGTCCGTCCCTTCTCCTCCCTGCTCCCCATCTCACCCAGCAGCCTTGCCCTGGCTGCAGCATTTCCCCGGCTCTGTGTGTGTCAGGGAGGATGAGGAGCTGCAAATTGATGCTCAGATCTCCCAGCCCAGAGCTGAGAGTAGATTTCCACCTCGGTTCCTCTGTCCCCACTGCTCCCTCCTTTCCCTGCTCTGTGACCTTGATGGGCTGAGCTGGACCTTTCCAGGCCTGGTGAGCTGGATGCTTCACCAGGAACATCTTTCCCCTCTCCTTTAGGAGCTGGGGGGGATTTCTGTGGAAGCTGAAGGGGGAGAAATGGTAATGGTGGGGCAGGGAGGGACCAGCAGAGAGTCCCCAGGGGGTGAAATGCTAATTTTTAATTCACCCAACCTCATCTTGTGGCTTTTCCTGCCTCAGTTTCTCCTTCCTGGACCCAAACAAGGGATAAATGTAGAATTTGGACACAGGAGAGGAGAAATTCCACTGCACCCCATCATTTGGAGCCGGAGCACGTTTGCTGCCGGTGGCTGCTCTCCTTGGGCTCTGCTGTAAATCCCCATCTCCTCCCTGCCTTGCCCTGCACTCCCAGGCCCAGCTGAAAGCTTTGCTGACACATTTCCAGCCTGTTTATTGCTCCCCAGCTGCCTTCCCAAGGAAGCAAGGATGGGCAGAGACAGGACACGTGGCTCGGAGCCTCCCTCCTCCCCTGACCCTGGTGATGCTGCTGGCAGGGTGGGGGTGTGGGGGGGTCTTCACTCACCCCAAACAGCAGCTTTTCCCCCTGGCTGCTTTTGGGACCGATGGCAGCCTCTGAGCAGGGGTTAAACCCCCTGGCTGTGACAGGGCAGGAGCTTCTCCACCCCTGCCCTTTCCCTGGGGGTTCAATCCAGTCTGTCCCGTGGCAAACCCGTCCCACGTGCCTTGGATCTGCTGCAGTGGTGGCTCCCACGCCACTCCACAGGGATGGGGTGCTTGGGGTCAGCCTGTGTCACCTGGACACGGATGGGGACTGTCACTCTGTGCCAGCAGGAGCCCTGAACTCAGCCCAGGGCTCAGGGGATGGTGGTTGCTGTCTGAGGAGTTGAATTTGAAGGTTTCCACTGGGACCAGGGAAGTGGGAATCCCGTTCAAGGGCCATGGAGCAGGGCAAGGTGAGTTATTCCCTCCCCTCAGTGCCTGTTCAGAGACACCAGCACTGACCACAGCACAAACTGGTCCTTTCCTGGGTCCTGCTGTGGGAAAAGCCATGTTCCCTCTCCAGCTGGGTGGCACCAGCGCTGGTTTTACCTGGGCAAAGCTGTGGCTGCAAAGGCAGCCCTGCTCTGGCTGCATGGGTGAGGTTCTTGCAAGCCATGGGCTCTGAAAGACCCTAATCTGCCTTCTAAAGAGAGAGAAAAAATGCACATTTAAGAAAATTAAGGTCATGGGGACTAAGTAAACAAGCTGAATCTCCATCTGTCGGTGACAAGGGTTTTCTATCTCGCTCCAGCCCGGAAAGCTCCTGGTTGTCAGCTGATCTGCCTTGTCTTTCTCACAGGGTGGTTGTTATTTTTGGCAGATGATTTTTTTTGATTAAATTCCCTTTTCTACCAAAGGAATGCGCAGAAATACCTTTCTCAGATGGATTTGGACTGTGCTTTTCCATTTGAGGGTGCAGACCTTGGGGCTGATGCAAAAGGCTGGGGAAATTAAAAGGAAGAGGCCTGCTGACCTCGCTCTCCCTGGCCCGTGTTCCTGTGCTGTGTGGGCTGGTGGCTTCGTGCAGGCTCTGGCTGGGCTCATCTCCCACTCCCAGCAGGGATGGGGATGTGAAGGCTGGGTGTGCTCATGGAACTGGGAATGATCCTCTCTCCTTCGGCCTGGATCTCTGCCAGGCAACACCACCACGGCCAGGCTGGGGCTGAGCCGTGGGGAGGCAGCAGGAGCTCCCCAAACCTGCCGTGGGGCACGGCCAGAGCCATCCCAGGCCAGGAGCTGGATCCCTGCTGGGGTTTGCCCCTCTGCTTTAGAGGGCACAGCTCCCACGGGCAGGGATTCTTGTAGCTGGGCAGGGATCCTTGTACCTGGGCAGGGATTCTTGTACCTGGACAGGGATTCTTGTACCTGGGCAGGGATTCTTGTACCTGCCCTTCTCGTGCAGATGTTTGGAGAGCCCATCCCCAGGCCACTAAAGCAGCCAGGCAGCCCTGCTGATCCCCCACATCCTTTGGGAATGTCTGCAGTGTCTCCAAGGCTCTGAGAGCCTCGGGGGCTCTGTAGGTGCTGGAAGGACTCTGCCCCTCCAGGATCTGTGTGCTGGTGCCTCTCAGCTCCTCAGAACAACTCGGGGGGACCCAAAGGGAGGGGAGAACAGGCTGAGGTCCAGAGGGATGTTGTGGGGTCTGTGCTGACTCCACGCTGCTGGCCTGGCTCAGCACCACCTGCCCTGGAGCTGGGCACCTCCAAGGGCTTGGGGTGTCCCAGGAAAGCTGTTTGGGTGCCCTCACCGTGGGCCACTGTACCCTGGGGGCTTGGCCAGTACATCCTGGATCTTCTTGGCTCTCTCCCTAATCCTAAGAGACACCTTAGAGAGCCTAAAGAGATGCTTTAGAGACTCCTAAGAGACACTTCAGCCCCAAGCCCGAGTCCTCCCGGTGCTCTGAAGGAGCTGCTGAGGAGCCAGGGAGCAGCAAACAGCCCGTGGGTGATTCAGCCAGGTCTGCACAAACCCCCGGAGAGCCTGAGCCAGCCCTGATGGGAATCCTGCACTTTCCTGGCTGCTGGATTTGCCCTTCCCGTGCTCGGTGCCCAGCCCCATCCCGGCTGAGGCTGCTCCAGCCCCGGGCAGCCGCGTGCCGGTAATTGCCGCGATCGAGCAGTGAGCGCCTTGTGTGAATGAGCCCTCGTTAGGAAATTAAACATCGCCGACCTAGGCTTGAAAAAATAACCCAAGCGGCTCCTCCGGAGGAGCCGGATCCAGGAAAAATGTGGAGCCGAGATGGTTGCTTGGCAACGGATGCAGCCGACAGTTGAAAATAGATTTTTTTGGTATAGGAACAGGGCCTGGCAAAGGGGGAACTTCCGTCAGGGGTGAGAAAACACCAAGGTGAGGGTGGGTGAGGGGGAGGTTTCCTGCTCCTGGGCTGGCATGGGGATGGGCTTTGCTGCCTGGGCTGAACCCACCGCCCTGAAAAGGGATGGGATTGTGGGCTGAGTTGGATCAACAATGTCCAAGAGGAAAGAAGAGCTGGGAATGGCTCTGGAAAAGCCCCCAGGGTGGGAGGAGGGGGTGCTGCTGCCCAGCTGGGGTGGGTCAGGCCCCTGAGCACAGCACCCCTGCTCTGCCATGGCCCAGCCACCAGCCGGTGTCCCCTGGGGCAGAGATGGAGAGGACAGAAAGAGGCAAGTGCAGCTCCTCAGAGAGTCACTTTCCCAAGCTGAGGGATTTATTGAGGGAGTTCTGTGTTTTCTCCCCAGCTGATGTAGCACCATGGTCCAATCTAGGGTGGGAGCTGCCCCATCTGACCCCAGTTCTCCCAGTAGGGAGAAGAAGGACATGGTGCTTTCCCAGTTTGGGGATCCCCAGCCCAGTGGAGCAGATTTCCACAATGTCCCCAAGATTTTTGAGGCAGGGGAGAAATCTGCAGGGCTGGGCTGGGTTCTGGGCACCTCCTGAGGTGCTTCTGTGCAGGATGGCTCCTCCTGACCCACGCTGAAGGCTGGAAAGTGACGGGGCCAGGGCTGATGGCTTGGCCTCGGCTGCTGCTGTTTTTGCAGCCGTTATCTGTTGTAAAGCTGCCTGGGGAGATTTAGCATCAGGCTCCAAGGCTTTTAAGTCACTCCTGATAACTCCCTGGGATGCAGAGATAGCCTGGGCATTTGTTGCTGTCCCCTGAGTGCTTCCAAGCTGTCGTGGAGCAAAGCCTGGGCTGTGCTGATGGCCAGGAGGGGAAGGAGCAGGACAGGCAGGGCAGAGCCTGGATTTGCTGTCAGGCCTTGTGAGGTTCAGCTGCTGGGCTGGAGGTGTTAGAGGTGTCACAGGGATGTGACCTGTCCTCACCCGTCCCTGGCCCCTGGAGCCCAGGGAAATTCCTGTCTCTGGGACACAGGAGGCTCTTCTCCTTGGATTGAGAGCAGCTGTGGCTGTCCCTGGATCCCTGGAGGTGTCCCAGGCCAGGCTGGACAGGGCTTGGAGCAGCCTGGCCTGTGGAAGCTGTTCCTGCCCATGGCAGGGGTGGGGTTGGATGAGCTTTAAGGTCCCTTCCCACCCAAACCATCCTGGAATTCTCTAATTCTCAACCAGAACGTTGTTCCTGGTCCACCATTCCTGGAGCAGAGAAGCAGGGGAGGGCCGGCCACCCTTCTGTCCTGGTCCCACCGGGTCACCTGGGGATAAGACAGCCCCAGCTGACCCCAGCCGACCCCTTCCCCAGCAGCTCCTGCTGATGAAGAGGAGGTGAGGCCCGAGCTGCAGCTCACTCTCTGCGCTGTCCCTGGGGGCCCATCATCCTCCTCCCTCCCGCATCCCGCCCCGGGGCCGTCCCCATGCCGAAGAACAGCAAGGTGACGCAGCGGGAGCACAGCAGCGAGCATGTCACCGAGTCGGTGGCCGACCTGCTGGCCCACCAGGAGCCCGTGGACTACAAACGCAGCGTCCTCAACGTGACGGGGGAGGCGTGGGACAAGCAGAAGGAGGGAGAGGAGGAGCTGGACGCCGAGAACCGGCCGGCGTGGAACAGCAAGCTGCAGTACATCCTGGCGCAGATCGGCTACTCCGTGGGGCTGGGCAACGTCTGGCGCTTCCCCTACCTGTGCCAGAAGAATGGAGGAGGTGAGAGAAGGGCCAGGGATGGGATCAGCCCTTGGAGAAGGGGGGGGGGCGACCCAGTCCTGCCCTGCTGAGTGTTGGGGTGTGGATCCCAGGAGAGGGCAGGGTGATTTGGGCTCTAAAATGGGTTATTTGGGCTCTAAGATGGGTTATTTGGGCTCTAAAATGGGTTATTTGGGCTCTTAAGCGTGTTGTTTGGGCTCTGAAGGGGGAAAGGGCTGCCAGAAGTTGTGCTGAGATGGGGAAATGTCCAGGATGGCCTCTTCCTAAAGACTGTCCACCTGCCCGCTCCAAAGTCACACCGAATCCCAGGTTGGGAGCCAGGATTTCTGGCTGCACACCCTGACTCCTGTTGGGAATATTCAGCTGCAAGTAACATCAGCCCCAGTATCCCATGAGCTGTGGGCTTCGTGGCTCTCTGCTCCCTCTCCCTAACCCTCGTGGCAGCTGGGGGCTGTGGCTGAGGTCCCCAGAATGAGCCAGGTTAGCAATGATGGGCGCAGCCAGGGGCACACAGCAGGNGGGTGGGAGGAGGGGGTGCTGCTGCCCAGCTGGGGTGGGTCAGGCCCCTGAGCACAGCACCCCTGCTCTGCCATGGCCCAGCCACCAGCCGGTGTCCCCTGGGGCAGAGATGGAGAGGACAGAAAGAGGCAAGTGCAGCTCCTCAGAGAGTCACTTTCCCAAGCTGAGGGATTTATTGAGGGAGTTCTGTGTTTTCTCCCCAGCTGATGTAGCACCATGGTCCAATCTAGGGTGGGAGCTGCCCCATCTGACCCCAGTTCTCCCAGTAGGGAGAAGAAGGACATGGTGCTTTCCCAGTTTGGGGATCCCCAGCCCAGTGGAGCAGATTTCCACAATGTCCCCAAGATTTTTGAGGCAGGGGAGAAATCTGCAGGGCTGGGCTGGGTTCTGGGCACCTCCTGAGGTGCTTCTGTGCAGGATGGCTCCTCCTGACCCACGCTGAAGGCTGGAAAGTGACGGGGCCAGGGCTGATGGCTTGGCCTCGGCTGCTGCTGTTTTTGCAGCCGTTATCTGTTGTAAAGCTGCCTGGGGAGATTTAGCATCAGGCTCCAAGGCTTTTAAGTCACTCCTGATAACTCCCTGGGATGCAGAGATAGCCTGGGCATTTGTTGCTGTCCCCTGAGTGCTTCCAAGCTGTCGTGGAGCAAAGCCTGGGCTGTGCTGATGGCCAGGAGGGGAAGGAGCAGGACAGGCAGGGCAGAGCCTGGATTTGCTGTCAGGCCTTGCGAGGTTCAGCTGCTGGGCTGGAGGTGTTAGAGGTGTCACAGGGATGTGACCTGTCCTCACCCGTCCCTGGCCCCTGGAGCCCAGGGAAATTCCTGTCTCTGGGACACAGGAGGCTCTTCTCCTTGGATTGAGAGCAGCTGTGGCTGTCCCTGGATCCCTGGAGGTGTCCCAGGCCAGGCTGGACAGGGCTTGGAGCAGCCTGGCCTGTGGAAGCTGTTCCTGCCCATGGCAGGGGTGGGGTTGGATGAGCTTTAAGGTCCCTTCCCACCCAAACCATCCTGGAATTCTCTAATTCTCAACCAGAACGTTGTTCCTGGTCCACCATTCCTGGAGCAGAGAAGCAGGGGAGGGCCGGCCACCCTTCTGTCCTGGTCCCACCGGGTCACCTGGGGATAAGACAGCCCCAGCTGACCCCAGCCGACCCCTTCCCCAGCAGCTCCTGCTGATGAAGAGGAGGTGAGGCCCGAGCTGCAGCTCACTCTCTGCGCTGTCCCTGGGGGCCCATCATCCTCCTCCCTCCCGCATCCCGCCCCGGGGCCGTCCCCATGCCGAAGAACAGCAAGGTGACGCAGCGGGAGCACAGCAGCGAGCATGTCACCGAGTCGGTGGCCGACCTGCTGGCCCACCAGGAGCCCGTGGACTACAAACGCAGCGTCCTCAACGTGACGGGGGAGGCGTGGGACAAGCAGAAGGAGGGAGAGGAGGAGCTGGACGCCGAGAACCGGCCGGCGTGGAACAGCAAGCTGCAGTACATCCTGGCGCAGATCGGCTACTCCGTGGGGCTGGGCAACGTCTGGCGCTTCCCCTACCTGTGCCAGAAGAATGGAGGAGGTGAGAGAAGGGCCAGGGATGGGATCAGCCCTTGGAGAAGGGGGGGGGGCGACCCAGTCCTGCCCTGCTGAGTGTTGGGGTGTGGATCCCAGGAGAGGGCAGGGTGATTTGGGCTCTAAGATGGGTTATTTGGGCTCTAAAATGGGTTATTTGGGCTCTTAAGCGTGTTGTTTGGGCTCTGAAGGGGGAAAGGGCTGCCAGAAGTTGTGCTGAGATGGGGAAATGTCCAGGATGGCCTCTTCCTAAAGACTGTCCACCTGCCCGCTCCAAAGTCACACCGAATCCCAGGTTGGGAGCCAGGATTTCTGGCTGCACACCCTGACTCCTGTTGGGAATATTCAGCTGCAAGTAACATCAGCCCCAGTATCCCATGAGCTGTGGGCTTCGTGGCTCTCTGCTCCCTCTCCCTAACCCTCGTGGCAGCTGGGGGCTGTGGCTGAGGTCCCCAGAATGAGCCAGGTTAGCAATGATGGGCACAGCCAGGGGCACACAGCAGGTTGGCAATGGTGGGCACACAGCCAGGTTAGCAGTGATGGGCACAGCCAGGTTAGCAATGATGGG
>VZRH01005659.1:80717-95944 GCA_013397555.1 Urocynchramus pylzowi | reverse complement strand
GCTGTGGGATGCTGTGGGACACTGTGGGACGCTGTGGGACGCGGTGAGACACTGTGGGACACATCATCACCCCCAGCAGAAGGTGGGGCCGCAGGAGGCAGAGGCTCCTCTCTGGCCCAGCTGCCCCGACCGTGTGAAGAGCTTCCCCTCGGGTTGGACGAGTGTCTCCGGTGCTCTCTCTCCCCACTGATGGGATCTGATGCCAGTTTGGGATTCTGGAGTCCCCACTGATGGGATTTCCAGGCTGCCTCGGTGCTTGAGGCCAGGATCTGACCCAGGACCATGGAGGGAGGCAGTGAGAGTCAGGCAGGGGCTGCTCCACTGCCTGATTGAGACACAGACAGAGCTAATGGTGTTTCATAACATCTGAGCATCAGCTTGGGACTCTCTGAGAGGCTTTATAGCAAATGAAAATGTCTCTCCCCGTATTTAACATCTCATTTTCACCTGGCAGTGGTTTTATGTACTGTCTCTTCTTTTCCCTGCTAGGAATGAGCCCCATTAATTTCAGCCCCTCAGTTTTCAGCGGTGCCTCCCTTCCCTGGCTGGCTCCAGTGGGTCTTTGGCATTTGATCAGCCCAGGGGACAGTGGATGGCTCTCCCCCTCATGCTCTCCTGCCTCTGCTCTGTTGCAGTTGTGGAGACCGAGTGTGAGAGGAGCTCAGCCACCACCTACTTCTGGTACCGGGAGACCCTGGACATCTCCAACTCCATCTCTGAGAGCGGGGGGCTCAACTGGAAGATGACCCTGTGTCTGCTGGTGGCCTGGAGCCTTGTAGGCTTGGCCATGATCAAAGGCATCCAGTCCTCAGGGAAGGTGTGTTTTGGTGGCCACCTGAGCCTGGCTGGGCTCTGTCCTGGAAGCAGGAACCTGCCTGGACACACTGCCTGTCCTGCTCAGGGATACCTGGGGAATGCTGTGCCCCTTGGGATGCTCACACCCGCTCCACAGTTGGGGCCACCTCTGGAGGGATCCAGAATAAGATCAAAAGAGGGTGTAGGGATGAGGTTTAGTTCAACTGACTTGTGCAGCCAGGCCTCAGCCACACCAGCACAGAGAATGCCCCTGGGCTCCAGCACTTTGCAGAATCAATTAGGTTGGAAATGGCCTTTGAGGTCATCAAGTCCAGCCTGTGTCCCAACACCACCCTGTGAGCACTGAGCACCACATCCAGCCTTTTATTAAACACCTGCTGGGATGGTGCCTCCACCAGCTCCCTGGGCAGCCCTTATGATGCCCAGTCACTCACTCTGTGAAGATCTTCTTCCTAATGTCCAGCCTAAACCTCCCTTGGTGCAGCTGAAGGCTCTTTCCTCTTGTCCTGGAGCAGAGCCCGACCCCCCTGGCTGCACCCTCCTGTCAGGGAGTTGTAGAGAGTGATGAGGTCTCCCCTGAGCCTCCTCTTCTCCAGGCTGAGCTCCCTCAGCCCCTCCTCACAGGACTTGTGCTCCAGACCCTTCCCCAGCCTTGTTGCCCCTCTCTGGACACACCTCAGCACCTCAGCATCTCTCCTAATTTGGGGGACCCAGAGCTGGGCACAGCACTCCAGGTGTGGCCTCACCAGTGCTGAGCACAGGGCAAGAATCACTGCCCTGCTCCTGCTGGCCACAGCTTTCCTGATCCAGACCAGGAGCCTTTGGCCTTCTTGGCCACCTGGGCACTCTGCTGGCTCATGTCCAGCCTGCTGTCCATCAGTGTCCCCAGGTCCCTTTCTGCCTGGGCACTGTCCAGCCACCTGCACCATCCTGCCCCGAGGGGTCCCACACTTCATCCCTGGGGAGCCAACCCCATCCTGGGGAGGGGAATGCTCCCTTCTCCCTGCTGTCAGCTGTCCATAGGTTGGATGGGAGGGTGGCTGGGCCCAGGGGCAGGAATTGAGGCTGTGCTGTGTTCATCCCTCTTGCTCCAGGTGATGTACTTCAGCTCCCTCTTCCCATACCTGGTGCTTGTTTGCTTCTTGGTGCGGGGGCTGCTGCTGCGTGGGGCAGTGGATGGGATCATGCACATGTTCACACCCAAGGTGAGAGCTCCAAGCCCAGCAGACTCCAAGCAGGTTCCCCTCCTGGCTGGTCATGCCCTATTTTCCCTTATTCTCTTATTATTCCCCTTATTTTCCTCCCCACCCCAAAAATCAGAGTACCAACCCCAAAATTGGGGATCCTGATAGATCATCAGGATGTGGAGTGGCTCCCAAAAATCAGGGTGTGGCCACGAGCCTCCCAAACTCACCATCCTCAGCTACCCAGATGCCAGGGTGGGGGGCACAGAGGTGCCCAAGGGAATATATAAATACAAAGATTGAATGGAGAGATGCTAGCTGGCAGAAAAACCTCTGCTGGTGGTATGCACTTATTAATTAACCAGCTAATTAATTAATTAAACAGAGATGTAGATGAATCAGCTCAGCCGGCGAGGCTGTTAGAAGACATTAATTATGGTCCCTTGATGAATGATGCTGGGAGGTCTCCAGGCTGCAGCCCTGGCTCCCAGGAGAGGGGGAATGTGGCTGGGGGGGACCAGAGCTAAAATTCCCCCAGCCAGGATGTTTGGTTTCAGTGCTGCAGCTGCTCTGGAAGCAGGAGATGGCCTGGGGAGGACGGAGCCCCATCCCTGGGCTGGGGGGAGATGGGCTGGGAAGCTGGAAGAGAGAGATGGAACCCCCAGTTAGGCCTCTGGGGCAGGTGGAGCAGGCAGAGACGTGGTCAGGTCAAACCTTGTCCTGACCTCTCCGTGCCTCAGTTTCCCCTCTGGGTGAATGAGGAGAAGGACCTGTGAGTGCTGGGTAAAGCCAGACCTGAGCACGGCAGATCACGGGATCACGGGATGGTCTGGGCTGGAGGCAGCCTTAGAGATCATCTCCTTCCACCACCCCACCAAAGCAGCCTACAGCTGCTCCAAAACCACCTCAGCCCTTTTAATGTCACTCTGGGATGGGCTGTGGGCCACAAGGCCACCTAACTTCTTCTTCTGTCTTCCCTCCAAGCTGGACAAGATGCTGGACCCCCAGGTGTGGCGTGAAGCAGCCACCCAGGTGTTCTTCGCCTTGGGCCTGGGCTTTGGGGGGGTCATTGCCTTCTCCAGCTACAACAAGCAGGACAACAACTGCCACTTCGATGCCACCCTTGTCTCCTTCATCAACTTCTTCACGTCTGTGCTGGCCACGCTGGTTGTGTTTGCTGTGCTGGGCTTCAAGGCCAACATCATGAACGAGAAATGCGTGGTGGAGTAAGATTTGCTTTTTCTCTGTTGGGGGTGGGCAGGTCTTTGCTGCTGGCAGTTGTGGAGGCAGAAAAGTGCTCTGGAGCTGGATGATCCTGGGGTTTGGTGGACCCAAGTTCCTGATGGTCAGGACCTGGATTTCCAGGGATGTACCACGACAGCTGAGGGAGTTGGACATTCAGCTCCTCCAACCTAAAATCCAGCCCCAACATGGGCTCTTAATCTGCAGCCTGGGTATGAATCCAGTGTGTCTCAGGTGCCCTGCACCACCTGAGAGGTTCTGCTCTCCCTTAGGAACGCTGAGAAGATCTTGGGCTACCTGAACACCAATGTGCTGAGCCATGACCTCATCCCACCCCACGTGAACTTCTCCCACCTCACTGCCAAGGACTACAATGAGATGTACAGGGTGATCATGACTGTGAAGGAGGGGCACTTCAAGGAGCTGGGCCTGGACGCCTGCCTGTTGGAGGATGAACTCAACAAGGTACCTGGTGGCACTCCTGGGGTGACCAGCAGGTCACCCGCCCCATTGCCTCTCCCTGTGTCAATCCTGGGCACGTGGATCTGGAAAAATAACTTTTAGAGACCCTCCAGGGATGGAGAATCCGAGTCCCTATGGTTTTACCCAGCACACAGGGCTCCTCCTGGGGTGGGAGAAGCTCTGTCTGGTACAAGTCGAGCAGGGTCATCACCAGCTCATCTCCAGTACCAGACTGGAATTTTCTTTCCTTGAAGAGGGTTTGGTGAGGGAGACCTGAGAGGGGCTTGAAGTCTGTGTCCCTGACAAGTTTCTTCTCATCTTTTGGTCCTCTCCCCACCTCCACAGTCGGTGCAAGGGACTGGCCTGGCCTTCATTGCCTTCACAGAGGCCATGACCCACTTCCCTGCCTCACCCTTCTGGTCTGTCATGTTCTTCTTGATGCTGATCAACCTGGGCTTGGGGAGCATGATCGGGACCATGTCAGGCATCACCACGCCCATCATTGACACCTTCAAGGTGCGGAAGGAAGTGTTCACAGGTGAGGTCTCTTCTCCTGCAACCTCCTTGGGAAGGGGTGGGAGGTCCCCATTGCCTCCAGAAGAGTGTGGGCATGGTGGGGGATGAACTGGGCCATGCTAACGCAGGGAATGGGCCTCCTGGAGGTCTTGGTGTCCCTCAGGAGGCTCTGCTGACCATGCCCATGCAGGGAATGGGCCTCCTGGAGGTCTTGGTGTCTCTCAGGAGGCTCTGCTGACCATGCCCATGCAGGGAATGGACATTCTGGAGGTCTTGGTGTCCCTCAGGAGGCTCTGCTGACCATGCCCATGCAGGGAATGGGCCTCCTGGAGGTCTTGGTGTCCCTCAGAGACCTCTGCTGACCATGCCCATGCAGGGAATGGACCTCCTGGAGGTCTTGGTGTCCCTCAGGAGGCTCTGCTGACCATGCCCATGCAGGGAATGGACCTCCTGGAGGTCTTGGTGTCCCTCAGGAGGCTCTGCTGACCAGGCCTGTTTGCTCCCCACAGTCGGTTGCTGCATCTTCGCCTTCGTGGTGGGGCTGATCTTTGTGCAGCGTTCTGGAAACTACTTTGTCACCATGTTTGACGATTACTCAGCCACGCTGCCGCTCACCGTCGTGGTCATCCTGGAGAACATCGCTGTGGCCTGGATTTACGGCACCAAGAAGTAAGGAATTTCTGGAAAAATTCAGCAAAAGGGATAACTGTGGTGTAACTCCTGACTAAAAGCCCTCCTTCCACCTCTTTTCCATATGGCTTTTTCTCCAGGAGAAAATGCTCCAAGGGCAGATATAGAGGCAGGAATTTGGTTCACTTTGATCCTCCTGCCCTGCCCTGGTGTAACGCAGCCCCAGGAGTGGGTCCTCCTTGTGGGTGTCTCCTGTTGCTTGTGATGACCCTTTTTTCTGAAGTTTGCAGGTCCTTCTGGAAGGGGAGGCTGTTCCCCGCAGTGCTCCTTGTTCAGAAGTTGTCCAGAGCAAAGGCAGCTCTGGATAATGCTCAGGTGGTCTTGTCCTGAGGAGTTTTCCACAAGTTCTTCAGGCTTGAGGGCCGCTGAGATGGTCAGCTGGGTTCTTCTTCAGGCTCTACCTTGAGCATCCACGGGGCTCCTGGGAGGTTGTTTCTCTCTCGAAGGTAGGGGATGTCACGATTCCCTGTCTTTCCTCGGCAGGTTCATGCAGGAGCTGACGGAAATGCTGGGTTTCCGGCCCTACCAGTTCTACTACTACACCTGGAAGTACGTGTCTCCCATCTGCATGGCCGTGCTCATGACCGCCAGCATCATCCAGCTGGGAGTCAGCCCCCCGGGATACAGCGCGTGGATCAGAGAGGAGGTGAGCTCAGCTCCCTCCCCTTCCCCACCTGTTGCAGTGTGTTTTTATATTTTGTAATACTTTGTAATAGTTTTTTGTATTCCTTTAGTTTTCCTAAGTAGTCTACCCCAAACTGTGCCCCTTCCCTGTACCTGTGTTATCATTCTTCTGGGTTGAGATCATCCCCAAACCCCCTGCCCCGGCCCTCTGTCAATCACTCAGCATCCCATCCTCTCTATCCAGAACCTTCGGCCCAGTCCGTCGTGTGATTAGCTGGAGGCCAAGAGTCAGCCCCCCAAGAAGTATCCTATACATTTCCCAAAATGTCCATTCCTTTAGATCCCATCCCTTTAGCACCCTTATTGGTCAACAAACGTTATCTACTTTTTGTTTCCACCTCCCTTTAAATGCAACCTTGGCAGAACTCCCGGTGCTCTGAGCAGGAGCCCCCTGAGGTTACAGGAGTCCCTCGGGAGCTCCGAATAAACCTTGGAATTTCCCCTGCTGAGAGTCAGCCTTTTCCTCTGCCACTGTCCCCAGTGTCCCTCCTGCTGCAAAGGCCACTAGCCCAGTTGCCATCAGTACCCTCGGGGCACAGAGAGTGTCCCCCCTCTGAGTGTCCTCAGAGTGTCCCCCCCTCGCTGTCGGACCCATCGGGGGAGCCCCCCCCGTTGTCTGCCGACCCGGGGCAGGCCGGGGTCCCTGAGAGGCTCGCAGGGAGACCAAAAGACACCCACCCATGCCCCAGCACAGCAGGGCAGCTCAGAGCTGCAGACCACTCTGCTCATCCCAGCTCTGCTCATTCCTCCTTCCTCTCCTGCTGGGTGACATTCCCACCCTGCTCACCCCCTGGGAGCAGTCAGGTTTGTTCACACTGCCCAGGTTTCTCCAGCTGGCTCTGCCCGTGGGCTGAAGTTTGTGCTGATTTTGGTTGGCTCCCACAGCTCCACGCTGTGCCCAGCATCCTGTGTGAGGATCCTTTCCCTCCACCTTTGTGTGGTGTCCCTGGGTCCGGCAGGAGCTGTCTGTTGTGTCAGAGATGTTGTACCTGGTGGGCATCCCTGCTCAGCAGCCCCGAGCCATTAATGTCTGTCTCCTCCAGGCTGCCGAAAAATTCCTGTTCTACCCAACCTGGGCCATGGCAATCCTCATCTCCCTGATCATCCTGGCCTCCCTCCCTCTGCCTCTGGTCTTCATCCTCCGGCAGTTCCACCTGGTGTCCGACGGCTCCAACGCCCTCTCCGTCACCTACAAGAAGGGTCGGATGATGAAGGACATCTCCAACTTGGAAGACAACGACGAGACCCGCTTCATCCTGAGCAAAGTGCCCAGCGAGACGCCGTCCCCCATGCCCACGCACCGCTCCTACCTGGGCCCCGGGAGCAACTCCCCCATGGAAATGAGCAGTGCTCCCAACGGACGATACGGGAGCGGGTACCTCCTGGCCAGCACCCCCGAGTCAGAACTGTGACAGCTCCCCGCCGACCACCCCCGCCGGGAGAGGAGGGCACTGGGGAGTGGATCCTGGCTGTCCAGGCAACAGGAAAATTAATTACTAAGGGTGAAGAAGAATTTACTACTAAGACGAAGAAGAAACCCCTCTTAAAATCGTAAGCAAAGCAGCCATTTCTAAGATGACATCGGGAAGAAGGGATTGCAGGAGGGGCAGGACTCCTCTGACAACCCTCGGTGGAAAGGCAGGACCCCTGGACTCACCTCCGGGGAAGGGAAGAGGAGTAAGAGGCGCTGCAATACCTTTCCAAGAGCTGTTCTCACGCAGCTCAAATCCGAAGCAAAGAATCTCTCTTTTCTAAGCAGCTGATGGTTGGAACAAGGACCTGGCAGCAGGTGGGAAGCCAACCAAACTTCCTCCTGTCACCCAGAGCTCTTCCCTCCCCGTCTGTTGTCCTTTAGCCGGGAGGAGTCATGGCCTTATTCCAACGAGCACAATTAATCATCGATGTTCATAGCACAAAAAGGTGCTGTTGTTGTCACCATCGTTGTTGCTGTTGTATCTCCTGTAGGTTTTTATAGCTGTGGACACACCCAAATAACCCCACAAATTCTGACCAGGGTTGGCAGGGAGCAGCACGGGCTGGCTGAGATGTTGGGGTGTGTGAGACAGGGCAGGGTGCATCCCTGGAATCTTTGTTGCCACCAGCGCACGGACGGTGGCTGGGAATTCTTTGGAGGCACGGAGATGGGATGGAGCCATGGGATGGAGTAGCTGGGATGCTCCATGGGTTGATGGTGATGGTGCTGAGTGGCAGGAGGACCCCTGAAGGGGTTTGGGGGTGTGAGCCTGTGTGGGGTCTGGATGGGGTTGGTGTGATGGGGGTCAGGAGTGCTCTCCTGGAATTACTCCTGACGTGTGGGATGCTCTGCCGAACCACAATCCCTGGCATGGTGATCATCTCCTCTCACTCCTCTCTTTAGATGTCCCAGAGGGACAAGCAGAGGAGCTGTGGGACATCCAGTCCTACCAGACTGCTGGTTTAGCTCTCAGGAAACCACCCCTGACTTCCCTCCCTTGCCCCCTGCCGAGGTGAGCTGGGCAGTGGTTCTCTCGGGATGTGCCTCCTCATTTCTCCTCATGTCCCCTCTGAGCCAGGGGTTTGGCATTGCCTCCTGTCACACCCCACAGGAGCTCAGCAGCCTTTGGATGGGGGGGACCAGCTCTTGGGGACCACAGGCAGCGAGGGGCAGCGGCTCTTGGGAGCCAGTGCCGGGTGCCAGGTCCCCACTGGCTTTTGATCCAGGCTGGGGAGCCCTTGTGCGAGTCCAGGGCTTCTATCGTGCCCATCCATGTTTTTGGGGATCTGACTGATGTGACCTTATGTTGTTTCTCCCCAGGCTGTTTGGAAAGGGTGGGATCTTCTAGCTCTGAGTCTCTCCCGCTGTGACTGAGGGTCATTTCCCTGAATCCTACCTGTAACCAAGCACTTCTGCCAAGGGTGTCAGGATAACCTGGCGTTGTCCCCCTTTTCCTTGGGGACACGAAAGCAGCACACTCTCTCCCCTCTGCTGCCTCCACAGGCTGGGGGAGTGCCTCACCCTGGGCCCTGCTGGGCTTAGGTTGGGCATGAAGATCTTGGAGGCTGCTCTGAAGGCCACGTTTGTGGGTGCTGGCTCATGAGCCCTTCTCTCCTCTGCTTTCCTGTCAATTGCTTTTCCTGCACCTTGGTTCTCCTTTAGGCTGGAGGTGAAGGCAGGAAGCAGCTGGTCCATTCACCACACCCCTGACTGAGCATCCCTGATTCTCAGCATCCCTGGGGCCAGCAGGTTCCCACAGAGACATCTCTGGTGGGTGTGATCCTTTATTCACAGTCTTCTCCATAGACTTGGCTGCTGACCTGGAGACTCTTCCTGGACAATTAGCTCAAGCCCTTCATTAACTGTTTTTCTGGGGGGGAAGATGGAGGAGTGGAATGAACCAAAGCAGCTCAGTGATGGTTCCAAGAGGCACCAGATCTGTGAGTCAGGATCAGCCTCGCTCCTCCAGAAGTTCCCCCTTCCTCATCCCCTCCCATGTCTTTCTCCTTCCTCTGCCCATGCAAGAGGGACACAGAAATGTCCCCATGGCATCATCTCTGGAAGAGAGAAGCCCAAATCCGGTGGCATTTCCCAATCATTAGGCAACATCTTCCCTCCCATTTCCTATGGGGTCCATCCTCTCTGACCAGCAGAACAGAGGATGAGTCAAATCCTTGCCCAGCACCACCTCCCTTACACCCCCGAGCCCGGGGCCGGATTCCCACCGTAGCTCCCATGGAGTTAACGGAGCAGGACCCCTCCCATGGCCAGAACGCTCAGCCCCATGTGCTCCCATGGCACGATGCTCCTCGAAGCCCGGGGGGAAGGATCCGGCCCTGCCTCTCTCCCACCCCTGTTCCCAAACCAGCCAGGGAGGAGCTCCTCGCTTTCCTCTCTTCTTGCAGCATCAATAAGAGGCAAAGTCAATAAGAAGGTAACAAAGAAGCTATATTATATATATATATATAAAATATATACAGAGAGAGGAGATGGAATAATAACCTAGAGATTCTCTATTTCTATTGTATATTTATTCTGTAAATGTCACTGTAAATGCTGTTAAATGACAAATCGTACTCCAAAGTGGCCCATGACCTATTTTCATTCCCAGTGCTGTACAGATCAATTCTCATTCTATAGCAGGGCATATTTTTACCTTTTTATTTCTTGTGTGTGGTGGGTGCACGTCCCCTTCTCCCCCCAGCCCCAGGGTGTCCAGCTGCCCTGGGGATCCAGCAGAGAGGAGGAGGAAGAGGGGCGACACCTTTACTTTTATCTGTGGAAATACTCGTGTTTTGTCGTGGCATTTGCTCGGTGTTAGACACGGGGTTTTGGGGGGCAGCGTGCGTGTGTTAGGTTTTAGGAGCTCCGTGTTGTCGCCGTGGGAGCGTGCGCGTGTTCGTCCGTAGATGCCGTGCGTGGGGTGTGCGCGTGTCCGTGTGCGTGGGTGGCTTTAGGATTCACTTCTGGCTGTACTCGCTCACTTTTGGAGCCTGCGTGGGGGTTTCTGCCGCTCGCCGGGGCAGGTTCTCCCTCCGCACACCTCTCGGGGTCCCAGGCTGTGGATCGAGCCGACCCCCAGTGGCTTTTAGCCCTAGAAATCACTTCTTTTCCTCTTCTTCTGCACAGAGGCACAGGGAATAGCTGCTAGTTGTGAGCACAGGCACTTTTCAGTTTTCCTTCAGGCAGTGGGACACAGAGGGGGGAACCGCTGCCGATATCCCTGTCCCCCCACATCAGCTCCTTGATGGGTTCCCGGCCCAGATCCTGCTGCTCAGAGCAGTGTGGTGTCCCTGGTGCTGGGTAGGTCGGGAGGGGTCCAGACCCCGTTCCCTCTCTGGGGGGAGGGTGTTCAGAGGGTCTGCAGAGGGCACGAAGGAGGATGCTGGGGGGCACACCCCGTGGTGCTGGAGCTGCAGGTCCAGCCTGTAGGGCTGGAGTTGGGGTGCTCTGTTCCCAGCAGCAGCCTCTGCTCGGGGGGGACCTTGACCCCGGCACAAGGCAGAGCGCATGACTGGAGCTGGGTGTCCCATCCCATGGCTCCTTCCCCTCAGTCCCTCCAAAACAGCCCCTTCCTCACCTCTCGGCTCCTGCCCAGACCCTGACAGGTCACATTCAGCCCCAGCACCGCCCAGAAGCAGCTCCCACTGCCTTCTAATGGCCCCCACCCTTCCCGAGCGTGGGTCTCGCTGGCCGGAGCGGGGAGCGGGGCCGGCTGGCCTTGGTGGCCGGGAGGGACATGGCACAGCCACGGGAACACGCAGCATGCGGCTGCTTCCCCTGGGACAAGCACAACACTGGCGAGACCCTCCTGTACAGGTAAAGCACAGCCCTCGTAGTGGCGCGTCCCGTGTCCCCTCGTAGCCGCAGTAGTTCCCACGTGTGCCGGGCGGGGCCGGGCTGCGCCGCCCGGGCTCCTCGGCCATCGAGAGAAACCCTGTAAGAGCTGTATCAGAGTCTGATTAAAAGTCTCTTCTTACCAAATCTCTCCTCACCGAGTCTCTTCTGTGCCTCTGTTTCCTTTCTTGGGTGGGCTTTGGGGTCTCTCGGAGGTTTAGGGTGGCAGAGACAGAAAGCAAAGGGCCCGCGGGTGTGGAGGTCTGTCCTTCCCTGTCCTGTCCTGTCCCACTACTGTCCTTCTGTCTCCCCTCACCCCTTCCTCCACCCAGCATCAGCCTCTGCAAGGCCCTGCTCAGAGCCAGCTGTCTGTGGGTGCTTCAGGAGCGTGAGGAGGTTCTCTTCCATCCTGGGCCAGTTTAACCAGTGCACCTTGGCTTTCCAGTGCACTGGGACTGGTACACTGCAGCGTCTGCTGCTCTGCACGATGCCCTGCTGACAGTGCTGGTGGCTTATCCTGAGTGCTGGCAGTCTGAGAAGGGCCTGGGGCTTCCAGCAATCCCAGGTGACTTCAGCTGCTGGGAATTAGCTTAGGTTAGCTGGGGAGCAGAGCTGCCTCTTCCCTTCCCTCCCATCTCTGGTGGCTGGTTTGGCTTCTCCAGGGCTGCTTCAGGGAGCATGAGGAGGGGGGGAAGAGCTCAGGAGAGATGAATCCAGATGAGCCCCCCGCCCTGGGGATGGCCTGGGGACACTGCCACGGCCATGAACCAAACCTGTCCCCACGTGGGGCAGCTGTGGGGGAGCAGGGAAGGTCTTCTGGGCACCATCTGGAGATGTTGGTGCAGCACTGACAGAACCAGAGGACACAGACTCAAGCTGCACCAAGGGAAATACAGGTTGGATATTAGGAAAAAGCTTTTCACAGAAAGGGTGATAAAGTTCTGGAATGGCTGCCCGGGGAGGTGGTGGAGTCACCATCCCTGGGGGTGTTTAACAAAGCCTGGATGGGCACTGGGGGCCAGGGTTTAGCTGAGGTGCTGGGGCTGCGTTGGACTTGATGGTCTTGAAGGTCTCTCCCAACCTGGTGATTCTGTGAATTCTGTGAATTCTGTGAATTCTGTGAATTCTGTGACTGGGGCAAGTGTCTGACACGGCTGGAGGAGCAGCACTGCCCAGGGAGGGGACAGGAGGTGGCACAGGGGTCTCCGTGTCCCAGAGGACATCCAGGACCCAGCTCTGGGAGAAACACCCCAGGAGTAATGAGCAGGACAGTGGGACACGGGGGACAGCTCTGACCCCAGCACAGCCCCGTTCTGGGGCAGCAGGGATGGAGATCCCAGCTCAGGGCCATGCCAAGCGCTCCATGGGACACACGAGTGGTGGCACTGCCGTGCTGAACCAGCCAAACTCAGCCCATCCTGTGCTCCCAGGGGCTGAGAGGGGCTGAAAGTCCCAGTGCCAGAGGCTTCCTGAAAACAGGTGAGAGAAACGAGTTGGAGAGGGCAATTCTGGCCCTTGGGGGCTGGAAAAACGACACAGAAATGGGCCCAAATGTGGAATTTAAGCCAAATACATTCTATTTTAAAAACCTCATAAATATTGAACTTTCTGTGACAGTGAGGGAGAGAGGTGTAGAGCCTGCTGGGCGGTGAAGGATGTCGCTGTCGGATGTGGGGGTGGATTTTGGTTGTTCCATCTCAGAACGACTCTGGACCCGGCTCCGGGCACGAGGTGGGTTCGGACACGAGGTGGAGCTGCTAGAGCAGCATCTGCTGCGATTCCCTGGGCACCTCGGGCAGGAAAAGGACATCCTGATGCCTACAGACAGGGAAACCGAGGCACAGCCCCACCGCACGGACCGCTCTCGCTCATTCCAGAGCCAGACAATCCCCACCGCTGTCCCCGGTCCAGCCCAGCCCCCTCCCGTTCCCAAGCTGCTTTTACGGAGCGAAATTGCGTCAGCGATGCCGAGGATGGAGCCAGATTCTCCCCAGACCCCGCCGGGCTCCGGCGGCCGTGTTTTCGCAGCCGGGGCTCCAGCCGGAGCGCAGGACACAAGGTGGCACTGTGTGACAGAGCAGGGGACACCGCCCGCCGGCAGCGCGGGGAGCGCTCCCCGCCCGGGCATCGGGCGAGCTCCCCTTCCAGGCTGAGCTCAGGGAGGGATGGGGCCGCAAACTCCGTCAGTGCAGCCTGCGCTGCTAAAATGAGGAATTGGAGCGGAAAAATTCACCTGGCAAAGAGCAGAGACAGAGCCTGTCCGTGGCTTGGGACAGCTTTTTTGGGAAGACCCAGCTCCAGCAGAGAGTCCAGAAAGGTTTCTTGGGGATCACAGCCTGGGGAGGGGAGTGCTGTGGGTGCCACCACACACAGCTCAGAGATGAATCTGTCCCACCAAAACCAGAGACCTTGTTTGGAGCATCCAGGGGTTCCTGAGGACAACATATCTTTCACTAACGAGAGCCTGGGCTGGATGGACCTGGAGAGGTTGGTTTGGCTATTTCTACACCAAAACAGGATTGGCTCTCCCTAAACTGCTGCAGTCCACCCTCCTCCTCTGTCCTTCCATGGACAGAGACCTTGAGGGTCCCAACGTGTCCCCAGCCTCTCTGTGGGGCCACTCAGCCCCCGGAGCCTCCTGTCCTGCTGGTCTGTCCCCACCTCTGGGGATGTGCCTGATGTCTTGGACCTTGGGCCAGGCTCAGGGTGCTGTGCTGGGTCAGGGGAAGAGGCCAAGGGTGGGGGTGACCCAGAGACCCCTCACCATGTCCTCAGGACCCACCCAAGCCTTTCCAGGTTAGAGCTGATCCTCCTTGAGATCTTGCAGGTCCTGCTCTTCATTCCATCCTTTGGATATTATCTGAGATGCCTTCAGCCTTGCAGGACATCCCTGCAGGAGTGACTCCTTGCTCCAACAAGGCCCTTATTTATCCAGCTCTTCCCATTTTCTCTCCTTCTCTCTCTCTATTTTCCTTTTTTTTTTTTTTTTTTTTTTTTCCTCCCATGGACATTAAAAATCAGAAGGCATATTTAGAGAGCAGACAGCTTTGGGCGGGTGTTGCTGGCTAAAAGATCTCTTCCTTCCCCAGAAACAACTCATTTGTCTGCTTGGCCACCTCCCCCCACCCCAGGAACGGCCGCGCTCGGGTGCACGGAGCTCTTCCTGGCGGGATGAAAGTCGACAGATAAAATATTAGCATCAGGTCGCAGCATTCCTCCCTCCTGGCCAAACTGGCATGACGGCGGTGAGGAGCTGAGCTGCGATGCCTGGCCGGTGATGCAAGGCTCGATTTTTCCAGCACGGTTTTCCCTCGGGCTCCAGGCTCTCCCGCGGGTGCAGCTCGGGGTGGTTTGGGTGTGGAGCTGCGCCAGCCTCCACCCGCCCAGGATCCGGCCCTGGAAGCTGTGGAGTTGCAGTCACACTTGGAGCTTTCTTGGGGCTTTCTTGGTGGTAAGATTCGAGCGTGGTGGCTCTCGTGCCTCGTGGGTTTTTTTGGGTGGAGCATTTTCCCCAGCTGCCCCCAGTGCCCCCCGGATTTTGGGGGCACATCACAGAGGGGACAAAGCCGGGCAGGGGGCGAGGAGGGGCCCTGGCGGGGTGACAAAGCACTGCACAGCCAGGGAGGTGCAGAGAGGGGTGCCGAGGCAGCAGGCCCCCCTCCGTGTCCCCTCATCCTGCACCAAGAACTCCCTTACCCAAGTGCTGCCCCTCCTGGATGAGCCCCCACCCCAAAAACAGGCCTGTGCTGGGCTTGGATCCCTTCTACGACCCCGAAGCATCCCCCACCCCCTCAGTGCAGCAGCACCGGCAGCGCCGGTGCAGAGTAAACATTGCTGGCAGCATGAGTGCCTCGGGTCCTCACCCGGGCGGCAGCCTCGGCCCCGGGGCACCGCAGCTCCTCACCCCCGGCCCAGCCCCGGAGCTGGGCTGAGCATCACCAGCGCCCCGGGGGGGCCGGAGCCCCCCAGGGAGGGGGGCTCAGGGGAAGGGCCCCGGGGCTGGGGTGGCTGGTACCCCGAGCAGCCGCTGCGGAAAGGGGCATCTCACACGCAGGAGCAGAAACAGGGCGGGGAGATGCTCGGGGAGGGCGGTGGGAGGGAAGGGGGGTCAGGTCTGAGTGCAGCCTCCCAGCTCCCCACCGGCCCCGGGGTCGGTCTCTCCTGACCTCTCGGTGAGCGAGGGATTGCGAGCCAGGGAGGGATGGGATCTGCGGGAGCCTCTGCCAAGAGCTGGCTCCAGATCCGCAGGCAGCTCTGGGCTGCATTTCCCCTCCGGCGCGAAGAGGAGCTGGGGTGTCCGGGGTTCACTCCTCGCTGACACC
>VZRH01005659.1:66417-78322 GCA_013397555.1 Urocynchramus pylzowi | reverse complement strand
CCCCCGATGCCCACCCGCACCCAGCCAGCCCCTGGCACGCCCAGCTCATGAATCTGCCACACACAGCCAGGCAGGCAGTTGGGATGGAGATGAATTCTGGATGCATTTAGAGGTGTAAAAAAACCCCATCAATGGTAAGAAATTCTGCAGGCATTTCACTCCCACGAGCAGCACGCGGGGCAGGGGTCAGTTTGGCAAGGAGGTGTTTCTGCAGCAAATGTTAGAGCAACACACACACACTCAGAGAATGCTCGGGCAGCAAGAGCTGAACCTATTTTAAAAGGGTACCCCCTTCTCTGCCCATCTCTGAGGGCTCTTCACCTTGGAGAAATGCTCTGAGTGGTGTAAAGCTCCAAATAAAAAATTAAACAAAATTAAAAATAAACCCAAGCACAATAATTCAACTCATTTTTTCCCCCCTGGTGTCATTTGGTTCTGCTGTTCCTGTGTGCTGAGCTGATCCTGGAAAGGCTTTAGCAGGAGGAAAGTATTGGAGGGAGCAGAGGTGGTGGTGAGTGAGGCCCAGCTGGGGCTGGAGTGGGACCAGTTTGTACTGGGATCTCCCTGCTTCCTTCTCACTGCTCTAGATAAATGTTCAGCTCAGCAGTGCCATGGGAACGATCAACTTCCAGAGGCAACAGGAAAAAAATACCAGTATAGTTTTGCCATAGCTTAGGAGAACTGCTCTGGCAAGAGGGGAAACTGAGGCACAGAGCAACACAACCACCCCAAGTTCCCGAGTGCACCCAGTTTCTGGCTGGAGTGACCATCCAGCACCAGGGTGCTGCAGGATTCCTGTGGGTACAACATTCCTGGTGCTGCCCTGGCTTTCGTGGTGGGTGAGGTTTGCAGTGGTTGGGATTTCTTTAATACCCCACGTTGGGGTCTCCCCCTTTCTTGCCAGAGCCACAGGGGTGCTGCTGGCTGCAGAGGATGTGCTGGAGCACTGAACTGCATCTTGCCAAACCTTGGGAAGCAGCAGCAGTCCCAGGCTGTCCATGTAGGCTCTCTCCCTCTCTGTGTGGCAGCCCTGACTAAGAGTCTCAAGAGCTGAATTTCTCCGGTCGGTCGTCGCTCCTCCTCTCCATGGAGCAGCCCCTCGGGCCCTGACTCAGTTGGCTCCTCGTTAGTTCCATCTTTCCCTCCCTCCAGCACTTCTCCTCCTGAGCTGGCAGCTGTGTGGTTGGAAACCTCTCCCATGTTTTAGCCTCCTCTCCGTGCCCCATCGATGGCCACGGGGTCCCTGGCTCCTCGCTCTTCTCCTCTCAGGGAGAGTTTGGTCCCTGGTGCAGCTGCTGTCCCAGCTGGAGCCTGACACTTTTCCTGCCCATGGGAAACTGCCCTGGCTGTGATTTTACCTCTACCTCCAAACTCTTCTTACGTGCAGCTCCTCATTATTTTTTTCGCTTTGCAGCCCAACTTGGAGAGTCCTGACCTCACTTTCACAGGGACTTCCAGGCCAGTGACCCTCTGTAGGGTCATGGATTTTTTGGTAACACCTATGTCAAGCTGCTGAGTGCAGGTCAATATTGTGTAGAACATCAGCAGGTTCGGGAGGACTTGTTTGGTGGGAGTTCTGGTGTGTGATGGTTGTACTGGGTTTATACATAGATTTTATTTGATTTTATTTTATTTTAAAGACAGTTTTGGAAAAGAACTTGAGTTTGGAGCAGAGACTGAAGCTGAGGTGAGACAGCTTGGGTCAGACACAGAACTGGAGCAGCACTCTGGGGGGACACGATGGTTGGCACTGGCTGTGAACCCAACTTCTATTTTTAAAGGCTGATTTTGCTCCTTGGGCTAAATCAGGTCTCACCTCACACCCAGCAGCAGGGCTGCTTCATTACTCAAGTGTTTGCATGGTCTCACTCCCTTCCTGGGTGATTTTTTTTCTTTCTACTTTGCTTTAATTCTGCATTTTTACTCTTCAGGTTTTCCCAAGATTCCCCATACAGGGAAGCTCAGGAACGTGACTCAGCCCTCAGCTGAAAAGCGGATTATTTTGGCTGTGCCACCACTGTGTAGAGACACTTGTCTGGTTAAGCTGGCCTTGCTTTAAGATCCCACTTTTGTAGGATTTGTTGCCCAAATTGCACACGACAGATCAGCCTTTGGAGCCGAAGCCCCGTGTGCAGTGAGAGGGGTCTGACTGAGGGGTGAGGAGCATCTCACTCCATCCCCAAGCAGGTGTCTCTCACTGGGACAGGAGAATCATCTTCCAGAGGTTTCCCCATCATTTCATGCCAGATTTAAACTTCACACCGAACTCCTGCAGGGCTGCTGCTCTCTGTGGCGGGTCTGCCCTTGGGGACAGCCCTCAAGGATGCTCCCGGCAGGCTCGGGGCCGCCGGCAGGGCAGCGCCGGTGTCGGGGGTCGGGTGTTGCTCCAGCGTGACTCAGGCTGTCTCTGCTGCTGATTCACTCCAGCCGAGGATCCGGGCTGTCGCCTGGAGCAGCTCCCGGTGCGGCTCCGCCAGGCGCGGCCGCTTGGGTGGGCTCGGCAGCAAAAGGTCACGTCCTGCTTGGGGCAGGGCAGCAAGGGGCTGCTCCCGGGAGGCTGAACCCACCGTGCTTTTGTGCTGGAGGGAGGTAGAATTAGAGTTTTTCTGCTCCGAAGCTTTTTTTTTTTTTTTTTGGTGTGTGTGGGGGGGTGGCTCTTGGGAACAGATGCTCCAGGTAATGGGCTCGCCGTGGGGGAGAGAGGGAGCTGAGCAGGACTGATGGGAGCACAAGGTGGAACTTTGTGGCACAGCCTGTGACTTCTTCCAGTGCGTGCTGCTGGCCCCTCCTCACTCACATCCGAGGTGAGGAGAAGGGAGGAGCAGGTGATGTGGAGGGGACAGTGGTCTCCCTGCTTGGGCAGAGCAGAGAAATGGGAACATCTGGGTGTCACCAGGTCCAGGCATCAGCAGGAGGCTGAGCTCTGCCTGCTCCTCCCCTCATCCTGCCCTCCCAGTCCTGGACCTTCTGTGGGCACATCACCCACCACTGACCCCCAGCGAGGGGGTAAATGATGTCTCTGACACATCCAGACCCCAAAGCTCACGGCTGTGAACAGTGTGAACCTGGCACCTGGAGGGGTTTGTGATGAATGTGGGGAAAGCCCTTTGAATTTGTCCTGTCAAAATTCCCTTTTCATGTCTGTTCCCATTGGAGGATCGCTCCGCTCCCAGACTGTCCCAGTTCCCCCTCATCCCCCCCACTGCCATTCCTGGCACATCTCCAGGCACACCTGGAGCCCAGCACACCTTCTCCTGCACAGATCACAGCACTTGGAGAAAGGTCCTGGAGTGATGGCCCCAGGCACTGAGGTTTGCTGTCAACCCATGGGAGAGGTCCAGGAGTCCCTCCTCATTCTCCACCCTTGGTCTCGGGGCAGTGGGTGGCAGCATCTGGAGAGTTTTGACCTCCCCAAACAGAAGAGGCTGCCCCACATCAGCTCACAGCCCCCGTAACTTCGATTTTCGCAGGTGGTTGCTTTCGCCTCGCTTTTCTTCATCCTGGTCTCCATCACAACCTTCTGCCTGGAGACACACGAGGCCTTCAACATCGACGTCAACGTGACGGAGACCCTGGTGGTTGGCAACACCACGACGGTGCTGCTGACCCACAAAGTGGAGACGGAGCCCATCCTCACCTACATCGAAGGGGTCTGCGTGCTGTGGTTTACCCTCGAGTTCCTGGTTCGCATCATCTGCTGCCCAGATAAGCTTCTCTTCATTAAAAACCTGCTCAACATCATTGACTTCGTGGCCATCTTGCCCTTCTACCTGGAGGTGGGTCTCAGTGGCCTGTCCTCCAAAGCGGCCCGGGACGTGCTGGGCTTCCTACGGGTGGTGCGCTTCGTCCGCATCCTCCGGATCTTCAAGCTGACGCGGCACTTTGTGGGTCTCCGGGTGCTGGGCCACACGCTCCGGGCCAGCACCAACGAATTCCTGCTCCTCATCATCTTCCTCGCCTTGGGGGTCTTGATTTTCGCCACCATGATCTACTACGCCGAGCGGATCGGAGCCAAGACGTCTGACCCCACCGGGAGCGACCACACTCACTTTAAGAACATCCCCATCGGCTTCTGGTGGGCCGTGGTGACGATGACGACCCTGGGCTATGGTGACATGTACCCCAAGACCTGGTCGGGGATGGTGGTGGGGGCCCTGTGCGCGCTGGCCGGCGTGCTGACCATCGCCATGCCCGTGCCCGTCATCGTCAATAACTTTGGGATGTACTATTCGTTGGCCATGGCCAAGCAGAAGCTGCCAAAGAAGAAGAAGAAGCATATACCCCGTCCGGCCCCGCTGGACTCCCCCACCTACGGCAAATCCGAGGAAAACTCGCCCCGGAACAGCACCCAGAGCGACACCTGCCCGTTGGCAGTAGAGGAGGGGGCGCCTGAGCGGAAACGGTCAGGTGAGACCCCAACGGTGGGGCCGAGGGAGGGGGAGACCTCCAGGGCAACTTGTTTGGTCCCTGTGTCCCCCAGTCCCTGGGGATGGTGCAGGGTGTGGCCCCCAGCTCTGGGTGGGTGCAGGAAGGGCTGGGCCCCTCGGGTGTGAGGGTGTGGGGGCCATGCTGGTGGAGCACTGCAAGTCAAATCCTCCATCCAGGCAGGGGACAAAGGCCACCTGCTTTCCCAAAAGCCATATCCTTCCCTCCTAATGGCACAGATCAAGTCACCATGGTGGCTTCCAAGGTGTCCCTGCCTAACCCACGTCTCCCTCACAGTGACAGAGGTAAGGCCACTCGCCCTACTCTCATGTTAGCTTGGTCATGCCCTTGGGACAGATTTTTTCCTTTGCTTCCTCCCACCATAAGTCAGGGTAGCCTTCACCAAAATTGATCAAACCTTGGACATTCCCTGGGGCTTGACCCCACCTCCTCATTCATCTGCTGGTAGACAGAATCCCTGCGCTGCTGCTCCAAATCCTCAGCAAAACCAGCCCCTGGACATTTCTCTCTTTTTCGTCTCATGCACTGAGCTGAAGTTTGGGGGTTGGCCAGTCTTTCCTTAGGATCAGCAGAAGGCACAGCCCCAGCCCTGGGCAGCTGTGGGGACCCTCCCTTGGGCTAACTCAGGGGGTCTGTGCGAGCCCTGCCCCACTGTCAGTGCTGGCCATGGTGGCAGCTCTGCCCCTTTTGTCTTGGTTTGCTGCCAGTGGCACCTCTGGGGTGTGTGGAACAGGAGGCACCATGGTGGGGTTGTGTCCTGCACCAACACTGAGGTGTTTAACAGCGATGGGGCTTCCCCTGATGGGGAAACAGGGAGCTCTGGGTGTCCCAAACAGCCCTTTCCCTTTATCAATCTCCTTTTCCCACATGCCTGCAAATCCCATCTGCCCCAGGAGCCCTGGCAGCAGGGAGCAGTTGGAGCCAGGAGCTCGGGCCAGGCCCTCACGTGGCAGAGCATCCTCTCAGCCAACAAACCAGGGAGCCAGGGGACATAAATTAGCACTTCCCACTACCCCGAGCAGCCCGATCCTCAGCAGTGTGAATTTTGGAGAGCTAATTCCCTCCAATTAAGTGGGTGGATCTCAAAAACCTGGGGTGTTTCATCCCCAGCTTTGGCTTCATGCAGGTTTCATAACCCTCAGCAGGACTAGAGCTGCTTGGATTTACATCTGTCTTTGTCCTGCTCCCCTGGCTGCTCTAAAAGAGCGTGTCCAGGCTGGGATCAGCACCTGAATTGGTGGGCCTTGCTCTGGGCCAGCTGCAACCTGCTCTTCTGCTTCCTTGCACGGTCTGACCAGCCCCTCCTGGCCCCCCTGAGCACTTTCTGCTGCTGATGGGTCTCTGCCACCTCCCTGCAGACTCCAAGCAGAACGGAGAGGCCAACGCGGTGCTGTCGGATGAGGAGCAGCCGCTGTCCCCGACGGACGAGGAGAAGAGGCCGATGCGGCGCTCCAGCACCCGGGACAAGAACAAGAAATCCTCCACCTGCTTCCTGCTGGCCACGGGGGACTTCTCCTGTGCAGCAGATGGAGGCATCCAGAAAGGTACGGCTGGAGGTGTGAGCAGGACCTGGCTGGGGGGGAGAGGTGGAGGCTGAGTGCAGGTTTGTTGGGCTGATCCAAGACTGGCTCATCTCCATCCTCCTGCCTGGCTGTCCTCTGCTCCCCAAATCCACATCTTCCATCTGCTTCACCTCCATCAACACATCTCTCCCTGCTGGCTCCACATTTTGTTTTCTCCTCCCCAGCCACCCCCATTTGGGGTGTGTGACCCCCATTTGGGGTGTGTGACCCCCATTTGGGATCTGTGAACCCCATTTGGGGTGTGTGACCCTGTGCTGGCTCCACATTTTATTTTCTCCTCCCCAGTCACCCCCATTTGGGGTGTGTGAACCCCATTTGGGGTGTGTGACCCCGTGCTGGCTCCACATTTTATTTTCTCCTCCCCAGTCACCCCCATTTGGGGTGTGTGACCCCCATTTGGGGCCTGTGACCCCCATTTGGGGTGTGTCACCCCCATTTGGGGTGTGTCACCCCCGCTTGGGGTGTGTGACCCCCATTTGGGGTGTGTGACCCCCATTTGGGATGTGTGACCCCGTGCTGGCTCCACATTTTGTTTTCTCCTTCCCAGTTGCCCCCATTTGGGGTCTGTGACCCCCATTTGGGGTGTGTGACCCCCATTTGGGGAGTGTGACCCCCATTTGGGGTGTGTGACCCCCATTTGGGGTGTGTGACCCCGTGCTGGCTGCACTGCCCTCCCTGGGGGCAGAGCGCTCCAACCTCTGCCCCTCCAGCTCTTCTCCCTGGGTTTCAACCACTCATCTCTGGATGGTGTGAGTGGGACATCTCTCCTGGGGACGTGGTGAGGTTGTGACTGAAGGTGGCCAAAAGGTTTTCAGTAGGGAAAGAAAAAATCCTGATGTTTTTCCCTCGCTCTCCCCTCCGGTGGCTTTCAGTGGGTTCGAGCGCGGGGAGCTGTGTCAGTGCTGCCCTGCCAGCAGCTCTGGGCTGCCAGAAAGGCTCCTCTGGCTTTGGAACGGGAGCTGTGCTAAGTGTTGAGGTTTTCCATGGGAAACTGAGGGGGAGATGAGTCAGGAAAACACAAAACTCTTCTTCCCATGACAAAACAAAATCTTCTTCAGGCTGGTCTCAGACTTCTCTGCTCCTTTGCCCATCTCTCAGCACTCCAGCCCCAGAGAGGGCAAATCCAGTGCCCCAAAATCCAGCTGCACCCTTGATTGCTGGGATAAATCTTAGGGCACAGCTCAGTTTTCCACTTGTGCAGTGTTTTGTGTGTCCAGGGTGGCGTGGGATGCTGTAGCTGCAGAGCTGACCTACTTCTACCTCCCTGGTACCAAGTGCTGCCCATTGCTGACAGGGAGCTGGGACCAGGCAGGAGCAGGGAGGATGTGCTGCATCTCTGAGCCACTCCTCAGGACTTGTTGGTGCTTTGGAGAGCCTCAAGGGTTTGTTACTTTTGGAACTGCTTGGGATGGCACAGACTGGATGGGATGCAGGGAGGTGTTTGGGTGCAATCACATTTATCAGTAGTAGAAGCAAGTTGGTTGTTTCCTCCTGGGAAATCAAGGATTCCCTTTGGCATTGCTGCTCAACCTCAGAAAGAGGACAAAGAGGAAAAGCTTTGCTCATCCTTGGGGTATCGTCACATATCTGCTTGAAATGCCTGATGTTTTTTCCCTGGAAGTGCCTTTTCCTGTGAAGTTGGTCCTGTTGATGTGGAGAGGGGAGAGAGGTTTAGTCCCACTCCAGACTGGGAGGGGGAATGCTGAACTGGAGGGATGGAGGAGACGGATGAAAGCCAGAGCTGGTTTTCCTCCTCAGAAAATGCTGAAGCCAGGCTTCAGCTGAAGCATTTGAATCTGGTCCCACTGAAGCCAGGAGAAGTGGAGCAGCTCTAAGAGTTGGGGATCCAGAGCTGCTTTCACTCACTCCCAAATCCCACCACTGGATTGCAGAAAACTGGGAGATTTCTGTCCTTGTGTGGTGGCAGCAGCAGCAGCTCTTTGAAAGGGCACCGTGGTGATTGTTCTTGGGGTGTTCTGGTGTCTTCCCTGCAAATTTCAGAGTGCCTTTTACACTTTAAAATAGAATGTGTGCACGGGTCACACATCCCCATGCTGCTGGAATGGTGCTGCACCTGGAGAAAGCTGGATCTGCTGTGCAGAGGGGCTCCAGTGATGTTTGAGACCTTTTGGGAAGGGGAGCCTCAGTGCCCGTGTGGTTCTGAGGTTCCACAAGGATCCTGCGTGGGCTGTGGGACACACGGGTGGGAGGCTGTCCTGGGAGGTCAGGGCTGGCCTGGTGAAGTGCTCCAGTATGGTCAGGGGTGACCAGAGGTGACCAGAGGTGACCAGAGGTGACCAGGGGCGAGGCAGCCTCCAGCCAAAATCCGTTGGGAGCCGCAGAGGCGCCTCTTCCCTCGGTCCTGATTTATCTCCTGCTGAGGCTGTTTGTTCTGGTACTGGGATGCTGGCAGCTCTGCAAATTGAGATGAGCTTGGTTCTGAGCCCGACTCTCTGATGGCCATCTGTCAGATCCTGGGACAGGTACTGGTGTCTGTACAAGCTGTGGAAATCAGGAGAGGGAGCTGGTTTGGGAATAAGCTGCAGATCTCGGCATCCATTGTGGTTTAACCCCGACTCCAGGGCTGGTCTTGTTGGGGCAGCTCAGAGAGAAGAGCTGCTCCTGCCCTTGGACCTGAGCCTGGAGCAGATTGAGCTGGATAGCTGTGGATTCCTATGTGGAATGTGTTTCTTGTTCCTGTGGCTGCCTCCAGTGGTATTGCTCTGCTTCCTGGCTGCCAGGGATGGCTTCAGACCCTTTATCTCCCCCCAGCACTGGGGTCCTGCTCAGCAGTTCCCAAAAATGTGTCCTGATGGGTGCAGACACCTTGCCATGGGGCTGCCTTGGCACAAAAGCCCTGTCCTCTGCTGGGATGGAGGGATATGGGGGCAGGGTGAGTCCAGCCAGTGGGACTGGTTAGGGTGGAACCATGGAATCACTTGGGCTGGAAAAGATCTCTACGAGTCCAACCTTCCCCCAGCACCTGGCCACTAACCCATGTCCCCAAGTGCCACATCTGTGTGTCTCTGAAAATACTCCACCTCCTTTATCAGCACATTAACACAGCACAGCAGTGATTTTTGGCTCCCTTGAGCAAGGTGCAGCTGATTCCCACTGCTGGTGTCAGTGCAGGGCCATGGCTCCCTCACGGCCTGAGCACGCAGGATGGGACCAAGCTGGGAACACTCACGGGAGCATCCCCTGGAGCTGCCTGGCTGGGGGGGACACGACCCACACGAGCTGTGTGCCAGGCCTCTGTCACCACCAGCAGCACATTCCTGGGCTTTGCTGCCTCCCTGCTTTACCCCATCCCTGCTGCCACCTGCTCCCAGCCCGTGCCTGTGTGAGCACTCGGAGCCTGCGGGCAGCAGGCAGTGCCACGGCCCCGAGGAGCCCCCGGGGGTCACCCAGCCCTGTTTTATTGGCAGCAAGCCCGTTCCTAAAGGATCCCGGTGATCCCTGGGTAGCCCCAGGGCGAGTTAGTGGGACACCAGCTCTGCTTATCAGCTGTGGCAATTAGCAGAGCACAACGCCCTTGTCCACTTGTGGCTTTATCTGGCCCTGGGTGTGGTGGGAAACCACGACAGCCTTGAGGGACTGAGTCTCGGGCTCCTTCCCAGGTGCTCCTGGAAGCGACAGCCTTGAGGGACTGAGTCTCGGGCTCCTTCCCAGGTGCTCCTGGAAGCGTTGCTTGGGATAAATTGATGGAGAGAATGAAGTGTTGGGCTTGGGGCAGGTTTGCCCCTGGCGTTCCACTGCAGAGGGTCCCTGGGGAAACCAAACATCCTTATGAAGTTCTGTCCCAAAATGTGACTCTTGAGACTTAATCAGAGTGAGCAGTGGGATTTTGTCCCCGTTTCCATGCCTGTTTGTGCCCTTTTCTATTCCGGGTTGGGAGAGGCAAAGCCCATCCCCAGAAACCCCCTCAGCAGGGCCCTGCCTTGCTGGCAGCTCCCAGCAGAGCTGACCCCCCACACCTCCTGCCCTCTGGCGCTGTTTGGGTGCTGGGGGCTGTCCCAGCCCTTCAGGGCCCGCTGGGATCTCAGCATCTCAGCACGATATTGCTTCCCACGCGCGGCTCAGGGCAGCGGGGAAACGCGTCAGCTCTTCCAAGAGCCTCAGCACACCCGGGGAAAAGAGCAAGGGGAAGGAAAAACGAGTTTTTGGGAGTGTTGTGGGGAGCAGGGTGGTCTTTGCATCAGCTGCTGTGGGTGGGAAACTCCCAGCTCCCCCCCAGCTCAGGGCTGTGCTCGCTTCCCTCCTCGCTCGCTGTGTGGATCCGTGCCAAGAAGTAAATAAGGAAATTGCTCTTCTCCTCAGGCCTGCTTCTGTTCCCGCTCCCGCTGCAGGGAGGGGAAAGCTTTGCTGGAGTCAGCAACAGGTTTAGGCAGGCCCCTCTGTCCCCTGGACCTGCCTCTGCTTCACAGCTGGAGGAGCTGTGTCTCCTCGGGGTGGGGAGGGCTTGAAGAATCCCTGCTGGCTGCTGAGGCTGGGAAAAAACCATAAAAAGGGCACAAGCCCCAGGTTTGCAGAGTAGTGCTCTGGAGCCCTGCCCAGGTGACATTCCTGTCTCAGCACCCCCTTGGGGGTGGTGAGGGGGATGCTGTGACTGCTCTGCTGCGAGTCTCGACCCCTGATCCAGGCCCAAACCAGCAGCAGCAAAGCAGAACCCAAAGATGTGCCACCAGCTCCTGGGGCGGGACACAGGGAGGGATTCCAAGCCTGGCACTGCCGAAGGAGCCATCCATCACCTTGTTTTTCTGCTGTCAGGAGCTGCCTCCCTCTGCTCCCCCCACACAAACGCTGCTTCCCTGGTCTTTGCTTTCCCTGGAACTCGCTGGTGCCTTGGGAAGGCTCGGGCTTGGCTGGGTTTGCTCACCCAGGTGCTCTCAGGGAAGGTCCAGGCGCAGGGACATTGGGCTCAGCACAGCTGGGAGCATCATTAATTTTCCATGTTTTGGCAGCAGATCCAGGGAACAGACTCATCCTTAAAGCAGTGGTGCTTTGTGGACCTAAAAATCCAATTTTCAGTGCAAAGACTTTGTGTCTTTCCAGCAAGAAAAGTGGCTTTTGACCTGCGAGAACATTTCCTCTGGCTGTTGCTTTTTCAACAAAAGCTGGAGAAATTCCTGGCTCTTTGGGGGAGCGTGAAGGGTCCCCATGCTTAAAGAAACAAACATTTGCTCTTTCATGCAATTTCTTATGGAAAATAATGAGCATGTCTACCTGCTCCTTTCCACACAGAAAGGTGTCAGCAGCAGCCTGCTGCTACAGGGGTGTAAAAACCAGAGCTGGGGGAATCACTCCTTCCAAATCCCATATTTGTTTGAGTTCTGCTGCTTTTCCCCGTCTGCTTCAGCCCACAAAATCCCCAGACTCATTCCTCATTCAGAGCCATTTGGGAAACAAACCCCAACACCCTCCAAGAGCAGCTTGGTCTCCTCATTGATGACTCTGAGTCCCGGATTTGGCCGGCGCTGCTCAGTGAAGGGAGTGGGAAGCTCTGGAGGAGCCTGCTTGTCCCCAGAAATCCTGAATTTTTTTAGGGGGTTGCTCGGGCTGTGGGGCTCAGCCTGGTGCTGCCAGCCTCAGGCAGGAGGCTGCTGGGCTCTAACCTGTCTGTTTTCTTCCCCGAGGCTGTGGAAAATCGCGGAGCCTGAGCAGCATAGATGGAGTGGCAGGATCCGCGGTGCGCCTGGCTCCGCTGGCGTCCCGCTGCAGCTCCCCCTGCTCCCTGCAGCGCCCCTGCTCCCCCGTCCCCTCCATCCTCTAAAGGACCTGGCTCAGCCCTGTGTGTCCCTCTGGGCCCCTCCATCCTCTAAAGGACCTTGCTCAGCCCTGTGTGTCCCTCTGGGCCCCTCCATCCTCTAAAGGAC
>VZRH01005659.1:38222-52529 GCA_013397555.1 Urocynchramus pylzowi | reverse complement strand
GCTCACATTTCACTCCAGGGCTCTCATTTCTCT
Source organism: Urocynchramus pylzowi (assembly GCA_013397555.1). NCBI lineage: Eukaryota > Metazoa > Chordata > Aves > Passeriformes > Fringillidae > Urocynchramus > Urocynchramus pylzowi. The sequence goes on along the minus strand of VZRH01005659.1, from coordinate 52,496 downwards.
CCAGGGCTCTCATTTCTCTCCCCTTTGGGGCTGCACCCTGCAGGCCCAGCCCTGGGTGCTCCAAATCCCCGCTGCCCCAGCTGAGGGGGCTGCAGCTGACACCTCCTCCGGAGATCTTGGGGCTCCACCTTTGACAACACCAGGTCTCCCATTTGGGAGTGGTGGTGTGGGAAGAGGCTGGGATGGGCAAAACCAGCGGGGCACCTGAAAAGCAGCCCTGAGACTGGAAAGAAAACATTCCCAAATGTGAGCGATTGGTGGCGGGGGGCCAAAGAGCAATTACAGGGAGAAGAGAGAGCCTCTCTCCAGGAGGCTTCGCTTCCTGCTGCGGCTGCAGAGCCCTCGGGAGAGCCCCGTGGTGCTGCCAGCTGTGCCAGGCTGCTCTGGGGCACGGATGGATCACGGGGCAATGCTGGTGCCAGGGTTGGCTGATAGGGGGTGTTGGTGGGGGTGACATGCCCTGCATGCCCCGGGTCCTGTCAGGGATGGAGAGCGCTTGGAACACCTCAGCAGAGCTCAGCACCTGCCCAGGGTGCTCCCAGGTGACCTCGAGGGGACAGGAACAGCCCAGCCCTTTGGGAGGGGTGTGGGGACAGGGCAGTGATGCTGTGGGTGGTTGGGACAGAAGTGGCTGGAGATGATCCCCAGCAGCAGCCTGGACAAAGCCTCTTCCCATCACCATTCCAACTGCAACCTGTTCCTCTCTGATCCCTGGGCAAAAAATTAGGCAGGAGGAGCAAACGGGTGACTGAGGGCTGGAATGTGTGTGCACAGATCCCCACGGGCCCCTTCCCTTCCTCCCTCTGCTTTGGGAGAGAACAAAACCCCTCCAGGCCTGACCCTGGGGCTGCAGGCTGGCAGCTGTGGCCCCAGCCTAAATCTGGGGGCAGGGGTTGATGAATGGCCAAACCTCTCTGAAGCTGCACAAAGGTGACGTGGTCCATGAGCCAGGTGAGGTCCTTGAGGCCAGGACCCCGTGGGGTGTGGGAATGCAGCAGGGGATCCCATCCCAGCCTCCAATGGGTGCAGGGCTTGCTGAGCTCCACAGGCTGGGCTGGGGCTGCTGGGCAAGGCCATGGGCAACCCAGCTTCCCAATGGACCACAGAGACACGGGAATGTCGTGGCAGCTGGGGGAGGCTGAACTTCAGGTGGGGCAAAACCCTCTTGGGGGAGCACCAGGATGAGGTGTGGAAGAGCAGCAGTTCCTGGAGGGAGCAGAAATCCTAAAGGGGAGCAGAAGGGTTGGTTTATCAGAGGGTTCCAAACCTTTCCTGGAGCCAGCAGAAATCCCAAAGGGGAGCAGAAGGGTTGGTTTATCAGAGGGTTCCAAACCTTTCCTGGAGGGAGCAGAAACCCCAAAGGGGAGCAGAAGGGTCGGTTTATCAGAGGGTTCCAAACCTTTCCTGGAGGGAGCAGAAACCCCAAAGGGGAGCAGAAGGGTTGGTTTATCAGAGGGTTCCAAACCTTTCCTGGAGGGAGCAGAAATCCCAAAGGGGAGCAGAAGGGTCGGTTTATCAGAGGGTTCCAAACCTTTCCTGGAGGGAGCAGAAATCCCAAAGGGGAGCAGAAGGGTTGGTTTATCAGAGGGTTCCAAACCTTTCCTGGAGCCAGCAGAAATCCCAAAGGGGAGCAGAAGGGTTGGTTTATCAGAGGGTTCCAAACCTTTCCTGGAGCCAGCATCTGCCCCCTGGCTGGGCAGTGGGATGCTGCTGGCACTCCCACATCCCTGGGGAGCAGGTGATCCTCGGCGGTGGCAGCCCCAGCCCGGGGCTGGCAGGGATTTTGTCAGTGCCACCGCTTGTTTGGAGCCGCAAGACTTGGATTCCAGTGCCTTTGGCACGGCTCTGCTGCTGGCCCGTGTTCCTTGGCTCTCCATCCCTCTAGGTGTAAATCAGCCAAGTGGGAGAAGGGAGACAAGGGATGAGGACAGAGCCTGGCACGGCCTGACACCAGTCCCTTTCTGTTCCCAAATAAAAATCACCATTTCCCCATCATCCCGGAGCGTTTTTATTTCCTTTGCTTTATTTTTGAAGCCAAGGAGACACATGGAGCACCTGGGGACACACGGCTGAGAGGGAGCAGGGCAGAAAGGCCCCGTGGGGGGGACAGTGACAGCATCCCTGGCTCGGGCGTGGGATTAACCAGCAGGTGCACTTAAAGGAATTTTAATCAACAAAAGATGGGGCTGTCAGTAGAAACAAGTGCGAGGCTCTGGGGCAGCACGCCAAGGGATGAGAGCAGGGTTTTTAATCTAGGAAAGTACCTGCTGGGAGGGAAGGGCCTGGGGAAGGAGCTGCATGCAGCCAGGGAAAACCTGGCTGTGAGAGAGGCTTTCCCCCGGAGCCAGGCTGCCCTGTGGGTGCTGTTGCAGTGGAGGTGGTGGGGAAAGGGGTGGGTGCTTTGTGGGGGGTTGTTGGGGTTCTCCACAGCTGGTTTGTGCCTCGGTTTCCCCGCTCCTAAGTGGAGATGTTTGATCACCCCTTTCAGACAGGGAGATTTGGTGGGGGGGATGAGGAGGGGCTGTTATCCCTTTTATGGGATGTGGGATAAGCCTGGAGCAAAGCCTGGGAGAAGGGCAGCAGGAGCTGAGCACCCAGCTGTGAGCAGGAGGGGCCAGCTCTGGGCAAGGCTGCGTTTCCAGAGCTTCAGGAAGGGCCAGACCATGGGGAGCACCCTATATCCCATCAGGGGAGGTGGAATCCCTGCATCCCTCCTCTCAAACTGCCTTCCATGCGGTGTAAGGCCGCCTTGGCCTCACGCCACGCCCACCTCTGGGACATGGCTGGGGGATTTTGGAAGGGGGAGGTTCCCTGGAGCCAGGTGTGACTCCTCCTTCCCACTGCACACCTGTGAAAGATGAGGAGGTTGATTCCCTGCTCTAATCCCAGCTCTTAGTTGAGGATAGCTGTACTTGCCACAGCCTGGGGGCCAGGGGGCTGCAGGGGGTGGAACTGGGAGCACTGGATGGGTTCTGAGCCCACCCCAGTCTCTGGTGCAGTTGATGTCACTGGCCATGGCCTTGGAGCGAAGATGGTGAAGGTAAGGGATGGGATCCAAGGGGCTGTCCCGTTCAGGATCAGTGAAACTGTCCCTGTTTGGGATCAGTGGGATCCTATAAAACCCTTTTCCCCTGAAGAGCCCCAGCCTCATGTGCTGGATGTACCTTGGCATCAGGTGGAGCCCCCTCCCCCAGCCTCTGAGTCCAGCCTCTGTCCAGCTTCCTGGAGCCTTTATTCATGGAACAGAAATATGGAATTGTTTGGGTTGGAAGAGACTTCAAAGCCCATCCAGTGCCACCCCTGCCGTGGCAGGGACACCTTCCACTGTCCCAGGCTGCTCCAAGCCCCAGTGACCAGCCTGGCCTTGGGCACTGCCAGGGATCCAGGGGCAGCCCCAGCTGCTCTGGGCACCCTGTGCCAGGGCCTGCCCACCCTCACAGGGAAGGATTCCTTCCCAGTATCCCATCCATCCCTGCCTTCTGGCAGTGGAAGCCATTCCCTGTGTCCTGTCCTTCCAGGCCCTTGTCCAAAGTCTCTCTCCAGCTCTCCTGGGGCCCCTTTAGGCTCTGGAAGGGCTCTGAGCTCTCCCTGGAGCCTTTCCAGGCTGAGCACCCCCAGCCCTCCCAGCCTGGCTCCGGAGCAGAGGGGCTCAGATCATCCCTGTGGCCTCCTCTGGACTCATCCAGCAGCTCCAGCATCTCATCCCACACTGTTCCACCAGAGCATCACCACACTTTAACCCACTGGAACCAGTTTGGTTCAGGGCTTCTCCCCAGTGGTGTTCCCGTGCCCAGTGAGCTCCGGGCTCTGTCCCAGCACGGCTCTGCCTGGCAAATGCTGCTCCCTGCACAGGTGCTGAGCCTGCCCTGGGGCTGGGGGATGAATCCCCTGATCCCAGCCTGATCCCAGCCTGGTCCCAGCCTGGTCCCACGGAGATCTGCAGCTGCTGAACTCTGCAGTGTTCCCTGACTGCAACATTCCTGCACGTCCCCTCCCCAGGGATGCTCCAGGCTCCCGGTTTTAGTGCTGGGACAGAGGATTTTGGGGTGGAGGGGAAGGGCTGGGAGTGCTCAGTGTGCCCAGTTCCCACTCTTCTAACGAGATGCAGTCTAATAAATAACTCAAGCCCCAAACAGTTTCTTTATCATCAAGGAATGAACAAGCCTTGCAGCCTGGTTTTGGCCAGGCCGTGCCTGCCTTGCACAGATTTATTTTACTGCTCTGGCTACTCAGAGCCAATGGCCTTAATCCCATCCCTGCTGGAGGGAGATCTTAGAGCCCACAAAAACTGACCTAAGATGTTCTTTTTTTCCTCATCCCTGCTTTGCAGTATTGTAAGATGTGTTGAAAAGCCAGATAAGCCGGGGAGAGGCTTAGGAGGGGAGCCTGGGGTTCTGGGAATGGCTGAGCCCTGGAATGGTTTCTACTGGGAAACAGGCTCTTCCCACACTGAGCAGGGCAGGGGGGAATTTTCCACTGCAAAACCCCATTTATCACCCACCCTAAATCGTCTGACTGTGAGCTGGGGATGGCATTTTTCCTGCTTCTCTAGATCCTGGTAGAAAGGAAGGTTTAGAGCAGCATCCTGGGAATGCTGCCTGTTTTCCCCACAGCTGGAAGAAATAAAAATGTAAAAATGCAGAGTTTCCCTAGAAAAATCAATCCCAACTCTGCACCCAGCTGCTGGAGCTGCCACCAAGGCACTTGGCTGTGGGTTCATGCCCTTGCCATGGGCTTTTGAGAGCCTTTTAATTAGGGGGCAGCACTAAGCCTGGTAGGAGAGTTTCCTTGGTGGGGTATGGCAGGGCAATGCCTGATCCCAGCTCCTGGCACAGCTGGGGAACCTGAACTCACTCCCAGCTTGCAGCGAGCTCTTGAGCAAGCAGGCTCGTGCCTCAGTTTCCCCATCTGGGTGTTCTCTCCCAGGGAATGCTGAGCTGCCGAGGGAATGTCTTTAGAAAAACAAAATTAAGGAGGTGTTTGTGTATTCTGCAAAAAGCAGCTCTGGGAGTCAGCTGAGGACAGTCCCAGCTAATTGGGAGGGGAGAGTTGGGTTTTATTTGCCTGTTGGAGCCCCGGGAAGGCTGGGCTGGCACAGGGCTGGGCGGGCACTGTGAGGGGCTGGCAGTGCCCACAGCCCCAGCACCCCTTTTGCTGCACCTCAATGTCTTTTTCTTGGAGAGATGACAGGAGGGAGAAGGAAAAACACGGAGCCAGTGTGGCAGCAAGGTTACCCCTCCCTCAATTGTCCCCAACCCCCTTGGTGGGGACAGTTGGCTCCTTCCCAGCCCGTGTCAGTGCCACGCGCTGAGCTTGGCATGGCAGAGAGCACAGGGCTCCTCCCAGCCAGCTGGGGACCAGGGAAAACCTTGTTTTCCTGCTTTTACACCGGGAAAAGGGCATCTTGGAGAGGTGCAACAAAGCCCCAAGGACCCGTCTGCTGCCTTCAGTGGCTCCCTCTCCGTCCCTGGAGCGGGGATTTGCTCTTCCCCACCAAGCTGGAGCTCCTCGAGGGCTGAGACCCCGCCGTCACCTCCCCCATCCCTTTTCTTTTAGCTGATTCATGGAATTTCTGCTCTGGCAGCACCGTGTTGCTTTAAGCTGTTTACTCGAGTTCAGGAGGCGACAGCTCACAGGGTATTTTTAGCTCTCCGGGTAGCGGAGCGGGATTAAAATGCAGTCAGTGTTACAGACGCTGGGGCTGAATCAGTATTCCTGCACAAGCGTCTCCGTGCCAGCGTTTTCCATTGAGTGTCTGAAAAACCCAAGTTTCCATGGAGACCCAGCTCCAGGGCAACCCGTTTTCCTTGCAAAAATAATGATAATAAAAAAGAAAAAGGCATCAGGTAGAGAGCGGGCGCAGGGGCTGGCCATGGGATGGCTCCAGGAGGAGGGTGGTGGCTGTAAATCCCAGTCCCTGCCCGCTGGGCTGCTGGGGCAGGAGCAGAGGTGTGGGTGTGAAATGCTGGTAAAGGTGGTTGGGTGTGGGCTGTGCTGCTCCATCCACCCCATGCCCCTTTGGTGGGTTTTGGGGGGTGGGTTTGGTGCTTTGCTGTGGAGAAAAGGGGCAGTGTGATGCCAAGGTTGGGTTTGGAATGGTGGAAATAGGAATTGTTACCACATCTCCGGGAACTTAATGAGCTAAATCAGAATATTCTCTCACCTATGCTAGATCTGTGTTGTCTTCTGCCTCGAGGCATCTCTGAAAGGGCTTTTCTGAGGCAGGTTTATCTCCAGACTGATGCGCAGGAGCAGAAACGCCCTCAGAGGGCAAGAGGATGAAGGTGGTGGCCCAAGGTGACACCACAGGACCATCTTGTCTTGGTTTGCTTGTTGGCCAACACAGAGATATCAACCATGAGATTCTCCCATGGAGAAGAGACCGAAATGTTGGGTTCTCTGTTATTTTCTAGCTTGGCACATTTCCCCCTTCATCCCCGCCTCCTGCTGCATCTTCCTTGGTAATTTGGAGGGAAAAAAGAGAAAATTCTTCATTCTTGCAGGAATTTACTCTAACTTCTCCTGCCTGTGCCCAGCCCTGTGGTCAGGACTCACCCCAGCTGGTGCAGTGACAGTGTTGGGTGGCAAAGAGGGAGAAAACCCAGTGCTCCCAGCACTGGAGAAGATTCAGCAGGAGGGACCCAGCCACGAGATGACTGTTTGGTTTTCCCACTAACCACGGCATGATTGGCCTGGGGCCTTATCCAGGGGCACTCCTGGGGACCCTCCTTGGTGGGGATGTGGGCCTGGGGGAGGTGCTGAACCCAGGAGCTGAGCTCTGCTCATGTGGCTCAGCACTGGGGTCGTGCCTGGGGGTGATTTTCCCCAATGAGCCACACCCTTGACCCTGCTGAGATCCAAGCTGGAGCCACAGCATTTCCTGCCAGGTGTTTTCCCCTTGCTACGGTGGGATTTTTCCACGTGGTGATCCAGCATGTGGAAACCTTGGAAACCTGACCTGGAGCCCCTTGTAGCTGCCCCAAGGGAGGCTGAAAAGCATGATGAGATCGGGGACAAAGCAGAGGCCAGCTCCTGGTCAGCCCCAGCACTGCCTCCCTGCACAGGAATGCTGCATCCACAGGGACAGTGACATGGAAATGGGGCAGCTCCTGGGCAGGGATGGACCAGGGATGGACAATCTCCAGGGGGATGAGCTGCTCCTGGGAGCAAAAGGCTCCCCAGACCCAGATGTCCTGGTGAGATCTCTTAGAGCCCCGTGTGAGGGCAGCTGGGATCAAAGGAGAGGTGCAAGGCTGCAGACAGACACGAGCCACCAAACCTCTGGTGCAATCAGGCACTTCAAGGCCACGTTGTCCACAGCACAGTTCATTATTTTGATTTTCCAAGCCAGTCATGAGCAGCCGCGGTTGAACAAATCGCTCCATTTCCAAAGCAGAGTTTGTGCTTTGCCATCCATTACCTGGGGAAAAATCCTGAAATCCCATCTGTGGAGAAGCTTCCTGGCTTTCTCAGAGGTGTTTTCATTAGAAGAGCAATGGGTGTTTAACATCCCGTGTCCTCCGGGCCAAATCCAACTCACAAACTTGTACCAAACCAAATGGTTTTTGCTGCAGCTCCTCTCAGCCTGATTGATTAACATTTCTGCCCAAGCAAAGAAAACGTCCTGTGGAAAGGCTTCTTTTGATCTAAAAAACTGTTGTCATCGGCTTTTTTTAATTGAGAACCACTTCCACTGGCACTAATAGCTGCTCCCCCAGCCCTGCCCTGCGCTCAGCACGCCTGAAACTGTTCCTTTCCAACGGATTATTTTCCAGGATTGGAAACAGCTGACACGATGGGATTTCATCTCCATTCACAGAGAATTTAGGCAGACTTGTTCCTATTCATGCCGTGCTCAGAAAACGGGCTGTTTTCCTTGTTCTCAGTAATAAAAGAGGAAAAAAGTCATTTTTCTGCCCAACTCCTTGCTTTTTGTAGTCTTGGAAACCATGTCATTCCCATGGAGTCAAGGGGGTGCTGCCAGAGGCACTTTGGTGCTGGAGGGCTGCGGTTCAGCTCTCGGATCGTGGATTTGTTCGAGGTTTGGCACGGGTCAGGAAAGGGCCAGCTCTGCCTGTGCTGCTGGGGTGGACATTCCTCTGGGATGCTAGGTGTGATCTGATCCCCTGGGAATGCTGTCACCACAGCAGGAGTGTCCCAGGGAGTCCCCTTCTCCCTGGGTCAGGGACCACGGGCCAAGGACATTCTCTAAACGCTGCCAGGAGCTCCGTGGTAACCAGGGGCTGATTTTGTGGCTGTCTGAGGCTGCATGAAACACATGGAAATGAATTCCCTCTTCTCCCTGCCCAGGCTGCTCCATTGTCAGCCTTTGTTTCTTTCCCAGGGTGAGCAAGTCCCTGGCTTTGCTTCCTGCTCCCAGAAAATGGTATTTGTGGAACAGCCTGCAAGGAAAACAACCAACCAACCAACCAACCAACCCCCCAAACCAAACTGTAGCACTCCAGATATACACTGACTTTATTTCAGTAACCTGGCTAAATTCTCCATGGGAGCCTGTGGCCTTTCCTGGAGAAAGGAAGGTTTCTGCAGCTTCAAAGGCTGCACTCCATGCTCTTAGAGGTGTTTTCCAGCCTCAATGATTCTGTGATTCCCAGCAGTGATGGGAAGCAGGGATGGCCAGAGGCAGGTGATAAACCTGAAGTCTTTAAGCCCTGGTGGGAAGCACAGTAGAGCACAGTCCCCCCTTGAGCACGGAGGGTGCAGGAGATGTGGCCAGGGGAAGAGTGGAGAAGTCCAAGGAGCAGCTCTCACTATGGATCATGGAACACTTTGGGTTGGAGGCGACCTTAAATCCCATCCTATTCCAGCTCCTGCCATGCCAGGGACACCTTCCACTAGCCCAGGTTGCTCCAAGCCCGTCCAGCCTGGCCTTGGACACTTCCAGGGATGGATGGCTGCTGCCAGCTGGAAGAGATACCATCTCCTCCCAACCTGGCAGCAAAGGGAAGGTCAACAGCGTCCAAGCAGCTCTGCCAGGCTGCAGCAGCTCCTTGCAGGGTCAGCCCAGCACTGTCCCCTTTGGATGTATTTCCACTTTCCCTGCAACCCCCCTGGCCCCTCTCCAGGAGACCCCAACCCCCTCCAGGCCCTGCTTTGCATTTATAGCTGCCACTTGCAGCTCCTTTGTTGTTTTCTGCTGTTCGTTTAAAAAAAGGCAGCTGACACCATCTCACTGCTCATGGAAGGAAACTATTTAGGGACACAACCAGTGGGTTTTGGAAAACTTACCATAACGGGAGAGCTGCGGTTCCTTCCAGGCGTGCACCCCCCCTGCTCCCTGCAGCCAGCTCTGCTCAAGGGGACACTTTTAACGGGATGTTAACAACTCCAAAAAATACCACAGAGCAGTTTCGGAGCAGAATAATTGGGAGTCAGCTGCAGCCGGGGGCTCTTCGTGCTTCCCGAGTGCTGTCCCTCTCAGAGAAGGACGTCACATTCCCGTCACTGGTTTAAGTGTCCTTGGAGCCAGTCGGGTATGTTGAAAGCCAGGGTGAGCTGAGGAGCTTGGCAGGGCTGGGGTTTGTGGGGAGAAATGGCTTTTTAAGAGGCTGGGGCTATTAAACAACTCATCTGGAGCAGCACTTTGGAAGAGATGAAGGAGGAGAAGGGAAGGGGCAAGTTCTCCTCTCTGGTCTTGGCTGTGGCCATGATGGGGGAGTCGTGTTGTCTCTGCAGCAGAATGAGAGCTCCTGTATCGCAGAAAATGATAGGGATAAACTGGGGATAGATGGTGAGGAACCCCCTTGGTGTCCCCCATCCTCTGCTAAAACCCCTCAGGAGACACCATGGATTAGAATTGCTGTTTGTGGGGCTGCTGCTCCGATCTCGGGCAGCCCCTCCTGCCCCTTGCTTGGAATTCTTGGGCTTTTGCTTCTAAATTTAGCCCTTTTGGGGCAGGATGGCTATGGAGGAGGGTAGATGATAGATAAGGAGGAGGAGAAGCACTTCCTTCTGCCTGGGTCCATTGTCTAATCAAAGGGAGCCCGACTTTAAAGGCTCCTTGTTCAGCCGACAGGGAACATCCATCACTAAAAATGTTCGAGGGCTTTTGTTCCTCAGTACCTCTTTGAAATTGCTGGCAATGACCAGGCTTGGAGCAACCTGGTCTAGTGGAAAGTGGCCCTGCCCATGGCAGGGGGTTGGAACAAGATGGGCTTTAGGTTCCTTCCCTCCAAAACCATTCCAGGATTCTAGGATCAGAAACAGAGCCTTGGCCCTGCTGCTCCTTCCCCTCCTCATCAGCCCCCAGGCAGCACAACGGGGACCCAGTCCTAGGAAAAGGGATTTAAATGCAGGAGCTCCTTGGGCTGCTGGGATCTCCCCACTCCAAAATGCAGCATGCAGGAGGAATTGTCTTTTTTTCATGTTCAGCCCCTCTCCCCATTTCCCTCTGAAACTGCACAGATGTTACTGGAGCCAGAGAGGCATTTGGGGATAAACCAGGATGTTTTCCTGTCTCTCATGTGTAAGAAAGCAGCTGCTGGTGGGTATGGCCGTTGTCCTAAAGCAGCTGTGACCCAAACGCCAAGCCAGCGGGAGGGAGCTGATGCACGGCAGGGCTCAGCTCTCGACTCTGCTCCGCCTGTTGGGCTCATGGTTTATTTGGGTCGGGACCCGCTTTTGTCCCCTCCGATGGGCAGCTCTGGGGGCAGCATGGGGCCAAGACCCTCTGCAGAGACTCAGCTGCCGGCTGCGGGGTGCGATGCGGGCGGGGAGGGGCGGTGGGCAGCCCGTGCCCAGGATGCTGCTGTGGGCAGATCGATGCTAATCCCGTTGTCTGTGCTGCAGAGCCGGAACCGCCCCGAGGGCGACGGGCAGGAGCGAGGGGTAAATCGGGATGGCTCCCGAGGCGCTGGATCTCTCCGTGCTGCCAGCTGATCCTAAAAGAGGTGCAACAAGGGATCCTCAACTTCCGCAGGGGGCATGGAGCTGCTGTTGAGGGAAGGGCTCCTGTCTCTGGTGGTCGTGGTTTGTGCCCGTCCTCAAAACCTCACCAGGAGGGAGGAAAAAAGAGAATTTTCTCAGTGAGTTCCCACCTTTGTGCACCCCAACCTTTACTCCTGGCTTCTCTCCCTACATTTCACTGCTGGTTTTTCCCCCCACATTTTCAGCCTGCAGGATAAAATCATCTCCGGAGCTGCCCTCGCGCTGAGCCACACTGAGCTGCCACCCTGTCCCCCTCAGCGCCCCGCTGCTGCATTTCCATGGGGTCACACTCTCCCCACGACGCGGCTAGAACCATTGCCCGGCTTTCTCCCTCCACATTCCCCCCGTGGAGGATGCAGGTGGATGGGTTTTGCCTGGCCTGATTGAAATTCGGCTCAGCACAGCCTGGCTGGCGCTCGGTGCTCCGCGGGCTCCGGGAGCGCATCGGGCTGGGGGGTTAATTAACCTCATGGGGGAGAAGATTGCTGCGAGGGGATGGCAATCATCCATCCACTGCCGTGCCCGCCGCAGGCTCGGGGGCACGGCCGCGAGAGGAGCAGGTCGCCAGCCCCGGCTCCTGCCACCGATGCGCTTTCCAGCCTCGGGCGCGTCGTTTAACTCCCCGATTCAGCTTTGATAGCCCAAATCAAGGCTGCTGGCGCGCTCTGCCGCTTCCAAAAGGCTGCTTTGGCTTTTCCCTTGGATTCTGCTCGTTTTTGTGGCTACAAGAGCCCATTGTGTTCAGTAACTTTGACTTCCTGCATTAGACAGGCCATAAAATGCCTCGTGGTGCTGAGCCTTATTATTAGCATTTATTACTGCGGAGGGAACGGGCTCGGCGAGCGCAGCTCCATGGGTGGGGAGCTTTTTAAAGCAATCACCTACGGCCATGCAACCTGTTATGAAAGCTCTGCAGAACCAGGATGAATTTGTTATGTTGGTAATTAGAGGAAAATCAACCTCTCTTGACAGAGGAGAGCCCGGTGTGTTTGTTCTGGAAATTAGGGGGGTCGGCACGGCTGTTGGAGGTGTTTCCCCCCCTTCCCAGGGTTGTTTTCCTCGTGCAGGTGGGATGGTGGAGGTTGCCAGCCCAAGGAGCTGTTGGCTCCCGTGATGCCTGCCAGGAGCAGGGCTGGCTGCCTGGCTCTCCTTGTGGGCACAGGGGCCGTGCTGGGGTAATGCCTGGGTAGGAAAATGCAGTGCTGAACTCTTGATCATACCTTTCCCCAGTCATCCTCTGCTTTCACTCCGTGCCCCAGGGATGGTCTGGGCTCAGAGCTGCCTCATCCACCCCTGCTGACCAAAAGAACGTTGATTTTTAGCACTGAAAACTCCAGTCTGGGCAGGATCTCATGGTGTGAGCGGCTTGAAGGGCATAAAATGGGACCCACGAGGCCAAAGCCAGAGTGGGATTTGGTTCTGGGTGGAAGGCAAGAGCCAGGAGAAGCCTTGAGACAGGGGAAGAGCTGGAGATGGGCCCTGGAACAGACTGCCCAGGGAGCTGTCGGGCCTCTCTCTCTCTGGAGACATTCCAAACCCACCTTCGTTCAGGCGACTCTGCCTTGGCAGGGGCTGGACTGGGTCATCTCCAGATCTTCCAAGCCTGACCAACCTTCCCACCCTTCTGTAGTCCTGTAAGAGCTGGCAGTGTGCTGGGCACAGGGTTGGGGCAGCACAGCCTGGAGGGCAGTTTGGGAAGGGATGTGTGGGCCCTGTGGTTGCTGGGACGTTCCTGAGGAGCAGGACAGGGGCAGGATGGATTTAGCACAGGAGCCACAGCTTTGGCCTCCATCCTTCTGCTCCCTGTGCTTACCTCCAGGGCTTCTGCCCACCTTGGCTGTCAGCTCTGCCCCTGCACCACTGGGGACAGTGCCACCACCCCCAACCACTCCAGCACCTGTCACCACTCAACACGACCCCCACAGTGGTGATCTCCAGGGCTTCTGTAGACCAAAACTCAGTGCAAAGGGCGTTGGGGGAGGCTGGGGTTTTTGCTACACCTGGATATATTTTTCCTCCCTCCTGCACAGTGGTGCCTGGGGAGGAGAAAGGATGACAGGACCTGAGGAGCTTTGGGGATGGATCCAACCCTGCAGCAGGTCCTGCAGGACCCTCCCTGCTGCTGGAGGAAGGCAGTGCAGGGAGAGGGAGAGGCAGGAGGACAGGAGAGTGTCTCCTGGAGACATTCAGACCAGCTTCTCTCCCCTCTGATTTGGTTTAAATTAAGCCATCTGGTCACATTAAATGGTAAATTATCTCAGCTGCTGCTCCTCTCCCTGTGGGAACAGTGGCCAGAGGGGAGGGGGAATTCTGGAGGGCTGCACCCCTGGCCCCGAGGACAATGTGGGTGCCATGGAGATGGGTGTGATCTCCCCCTCGTGTCCCAAGCAAAGCAGAGCAGTCACCTGGGAAGATCACAGCCCTGCTCCACTGGCCTTGGAGGAGGGTTTGGAGCCGCTCTCCAATCCATCTAATCGAGTTGAGCGCGGTGTGCCCTTCCCTGGCCGGTGTCCTTGGGAGTCCTTTCCCGGGCAGCAGCGCCAGATCGAGTGATCAGAGCTCTCACCACGCTGCTGCAGCTTGGAGCAAAGAGGGGAGGCAGTTTTACATGGATGGAGGGGCTGGAGCAGGACCCAGATTAGCCCAGGGAGGGATTTTGCTCCATTTCTGCCTATTCCTCCTGTTGTTGATCTTCCTGGTTCTCCAGGGATGCCTTCAGCCTGCCCTGGGTGGGCACCCGTGGTTATGGGGAGGGGCTGTCTCCTCTCTGGGCAGCTCAGAGGCTCACCCAGGCCCTGCTGGGGGTCCCAGCTGGGTCCCCTCAGCGTGGGCTGCCAGCCCCTGGCTGAGCTTCACTGGCTGCCCTGTGCCCCTGCCACGCTGGATGGTCACCTGTGCCAGTGTCATGGAATCCTGGACTGGTTTGGGTTGGAAAGGACCTTAAAGCTCATCCAGTGCCACGCCCTGCCATGGGCAGGGACACCTTCCACTGTCCCAGGCTGCTTCAAGCCCCAGCCTGGCCTTGGGCACTGCCAGGGATCCAGAGGCAGCCACAGCTGCTCTGAGCACCCTGTGCCAGGGCCTCCCCACCCTCACTGGGAAGAATTCCTTCCCAATATCCCATCCATCCCTGCCCTCTGGCAGTGGGCAGCCACTGCCCCTTGTCCTGTTCCTGCAGCTCCTGATGAGGGGTCCCTCTCCAGCTTCCCTGTAGCCTCTTCAGCTCCCTGAAGGGGCTCTGAGGTCTCCATACAACCTTCTCCTCTCCTGGCTGAACATTCCCAGCTCTCTCAGCCTGTGTCACACTTAGCAACACCCCCAACTGAC
>VZRH01005659.1:23978-37699 GCA_013397555.1 Urocynchramus pylzowi | reverse complement strand
ACCCAGCCCCCCAAACGCAGCCCCCTCCCACAGAGCCGTGTGCCTGGGGGTCCAGGGCTGTGGGTGCTCATTGCCAGCTCCTCGCTGAGCCCTCCCACCATCACTGATGCAGGGCTGTGCCAGGGACATGCCAGGCTGGTGCCCTGTGCCACCAGCGGCCTCACTGGGGACAGCAGCACTGAGTGGAAGGGCTGGGAGGCCACGGTTTGCCAGGGGAAGGGATGGGAGACCATCAGTTCTGGGGGGAGGAGCTGGAGTGGAAGAAGTGGGTGAGGAGGAAAAGCAGCAGGAGGCAGAGGGGGCCTTCGGGGCTCCAAAGTGCCTCTGGGTGCTGGTGAAACTTCCCTGGGAAGCCAAGGAAGGGATGGATGCTGGTCCTCAAGGGAGAATTTGCCCACTCCAGTGTCCCAGCAGTGTCTGTGTCCCCAGCCCTCCCAGTGCCCTTGGAGAGCACCTCTGTCCAGCTGTGCAATGGTCACTGTGGCTCTGGGCACGCCGGTCCCACTGATGTGCAAGGGACACCCCTCTGCCTGGGATAAAAGTGGAGAAAATCACAGAATATCCTGAGTGGGAAGAACCCACAGGGATCATCCAGTCCATCCCCTGCCCTGCACAGACACCCCAACAATCCCACCCTGGGCATCCCTGAGAGTACTGTCCAAACACTCCTGGAGCTCTGGCAGCCTCGGGGCCGTGCCCATTCCCTGGGGAGCCTGGGCAGTGCCAGCACCCTCTGGGGAAGAACCTTCCCTGAGATCCAACCTAAACCTGCCCTGGCCCAGCTCCAGCCCCTCCTTGGGGCCTGTCCCTGTCACAGGGAGCAGAGACTGCAGCTGTCCCTCTGCTGCCCCTTGTTGCAGACACCAATGAGGTCTTCCCTCATCTCCCTCTCCAGGCTGAACAGACCAAGTCCCCTCATCCCCTCCTCATGAGGCCCCTCCAGACCCTTCCCCCTCCTCGTGGCCTCCACTGGATGCCCTCCAGTGGCTTCACATCTTTTTTATATTGTTCCACCCAAAAGTGCCCCAGGACTGGAGGTGAGGCTGCCCTGGTTCAGAGCAGAGCAGAGCAGAGCAGGACAGTCCCTGCCCTGGCCTGGCCAATGATGCTGTAACAGACACTTTTCCTCCCTTGGCCTCTCTGCCCTCTCTCTCTCACAGCCCTCTCATGGTCTGAGCACGGCAGGAGCTGTGACCTGGCTCTGCTCTGGCCCACGTGCCCACCTCTGGTCTGAGGGCTCAGTGGGGGCTGCCCCAGTGACTGACCCAGCCACAGGGGGGAAGGGGTTAGATCCAGACATTCACCTGATAAAATGTTTTCTGAAGCTGTAGGGTCTCCTCTCCATGTCCTGGGTGTCTCCTGGGGTCAGGCTCTCCCTCTGAGGGGCGTTTTGGGGCATCTCACCCCTTATGTACCTCTGTTTGTCAGCCTGAAGCTCGTGGATGCTGCTGAGCTCCTGACAGCCCAGGATCCTGGATCCATCCCAGACTGATTTGTGCTGAAATACAGACACAGGAGCTGATGGAGAATCTCCAGGATGGAATGTGCAACAGGACTTTCAAAGGACCCCGGCTGAGAAGTTTTACAGTGAGCCACAGTTTCCCATCCTCAGCTCTTCTGTCCCATCTCCCAGGCAGGATTTGGGGAGATTTCTTCCAACAACAGCCAA
The DNA here is from genome assembly GCA_013397555.1 of Urocynchramus pylzowi. Taxonomy (NCBI): domain Eukaryota; kingdom Metazoa; phylum Chordata; class Aves; order Passeriformes; family Fringillidae; genus Urocynchramus; species Urocynchramus pylzowi. The sequence continues at coordinate 36,030 of VZRH01005659.1, read as the reverse complement.
ATCCTCCCAGCAGCTCCAGCCTGCATTTGAGTGAGGTGTGAGAAGCCACCTCAGTGCCAAATGCTGAGCACGCAGGAGAGCCCAGGCAGAGCTCAGGGAGGAAGGGGCTGCACCAGCTCACCCAGTTTGGTTTGCTGGGAATGCTCTGAGTGTCACTGGTGGTTACTGTGATTAGAACCTGATTGCTGGCAGCCTCAACTTCGGGGTCATTTTGGACCAAAAAGGAGCAGCTGGGGTCTCTTAAAGTATTTTGGAGAGATTTGAAGAAAAATAGAAGCTCTGAGTATCAGGCCCTGGGCTTTGCTCCTGTACTTGTGCTACTCCACCTGCCCGTGGGATGGTTTGGAGGAGCTTCAGTGGAAATCCAGGCTGGACTCTGGTTGTAAATCTCACCAGTGAAACCTTGGGGCTGGTCATCCAGCATGGTGCAGGTGCAGGTTAAAATCCTGGCTGGGGGGGCTCCCTGGGAGCCTCATCAGGGATCTGTTCCCTCAGAGGGATCCCCATTTTCTGGTTTATGATGTCCAGCTTCATTTTCTGCTGGATCCTATCAAGTCAACACTTCACAAGGCTTGGAGATGCCTGAGCAGACAGGAAAGTGCCACAAAAAGGCTGAAAGTGAGTTGTAGATGAGGAGATTTGGGGGAAGGTAGAGATGGAAAGCCATGGAGAAGAAACCAGGAGCAAAGGAGCATTCCCCCTTTCCTGCTGGAAGCCAGCAGGCAATCCTGCTTCTTCCCACTCAGCCAGACAAAATCCCCAGGGACACCTGAAAAATGCCCAAAGCAAAGGGGTCAGCACGAGGGGGAGGCTGCTGTGGTGGGATGAAACTCAGGGCTGGGAATGAATCACTGTGCAAAGAAGGGATGGGAAGGGTGAGGGGCAGAGCTGGAAGGGCAATCACGCCTGCAGGGAAGATGAAGGAGCCAATGGCTGCAGATGAGTGAAGGCTTCTCAAGGACATCAGCGGGGGCAGGGCACTGGGTGGAGATGAAAGGGTTAAACCAACGAACTGGTTTCTCCTCAGCACCAGGCTGGGGTTTTGCACTGGTTTGTGTTTCTCCCCTGGCAGTGTTCAGTGCACTAACCCATGTGCACACACACACTGCTCTTCCCCCGAGGGCTGCCTTGGAAAATAACCTCTTCCATCTGCGGGGCCTTATTGGCTCCAGGAACGGGTGATTTTCCACAGGTGTCAGATGAGAAAATTGAGATGTAAAGCAGAGAAACAGCTTGGCCCAAGGTGGAAAATAAATTGGGTTTGGGGCTATGGCTGGACCCGCTGTTTTCTCTCGGCAGGCTGGGATGTGCCTTTGCCTTTGAGCAGGGGCTGGTCCCAAGCATCAGGACCAGGAGTAGATCTCATCCTGACCATGTAGGTTTAATCTAATTTAAGATTACAGAGGTTCTGAAAGCCCTGTTTGGTGCCTGGGCGAGGCTGCAGAGGGGAATATTCCACCCTGGGTGCTCTTGACTGCAAGAGCAGCACCCTGAAGCCAGAGGGGGGCCGGACCCCGCCGTGCTCTGCCCTGGGCCAGCCCTGTTGCTATTCTTGCTCAGCCCTGTCTGCTCTTTTTTGGGCTGGTTTTTGTCCTCAGCCAGTCAGGTACCCCATCTCCCAGACAGGAGAGATGAAAATGAGCTCTCGTCCTCTCTGGAGGAGAAGATCAGGGAGAGACACAGAGAAAAAGTGAGGGAAATTAAGCAGAAATAGCTTCAGGGGTCATTTAAAAATATCCCCACGACTGCCTTAAATATATATTTAGCAAGAATTCATGGTCCATGGCTGAAGGAGCTCCAGGCACCAAATGTACAGTGTGGTTTTTGATAAAGACCCACAGGATTTATCACAGCTTAGAGGGGAAGAAGGAGGAATGGAGATGGGATGGAGATGAGGGAGATCCCGGGGCAGGAGGAGGCTGCAGGGTTGCTCCCGTGCCTGTGAACTGCCCCCACACTGCATAAAGCCACGTGTTGAGCCTTTTGGGTCTCTAAAACAAGATCCTTTCCCATCAGGATCTCCCAGCAGGTGTCCTGCTGATGGGGTAGGACTGGCACCCAACCTGTGGAGACCCAGTGGGTCCCACCAGCCTGCCTGTGGCAGGTTTGTGGTGACATCACCCTGTTTTTCTTCGTGGTTCTCCTTTGGGAGCAACAGCTCCTGTGCCTCTGCCTGGACAAGGACAGCCTGGCTTGGGTCCTTGTCCCCGTGGAGGCTGGGAGCACATGAGGAGGTGCTGGACTGAGTCCAGCCCTGCTGGAAGTGAACTGCTGATGGACCACCTAGAGGGATGGAAAAGCATGGAATTAAATCCATCATGCAGCATCCACGAGGAGACCCAAGTGGCAGGTATGGCCCCATGGGATGAAGAGCATGGAGCCACCACAGGGCTGAAGCTTGGTGGGTGTGAATCACCAGGGCAGCCCAGAGTGACACCGTGCTCTTTGCATCAGTTGGGATTGAGATCCCAAAGCATTGCCCAGCTCCCATTTCTCTGGAAATGAGAAGATTCCCTTGTTCCTCGGATCATCCTGGGCTAAAACCCCCTGTGAAGAGCAGCCCTCAGCGCCCATGTCTGCCCAGGAGCTGTGCCACCAGCCAGCACCATGAATTATTCACGGCTCCTCCATAGGGTGGAGGATCCCCTTACACCTGGAGAAGGGTCTCCTTGAGCAGCACAGCCTTGCCCAGAGCTGTCAGCTTGGAAACACAAGATCTTGAGGGAATTGAACTCACACATTTCCTCCTCAGGCCCAGCGCTGCTCCAACGGCAAAGTCAGGCGAGGTTTTGACTTTGGGCCCCCGACTGAAGGTTGGTGGGTGTCTCCTTACAGACCTACGGGCCTTATTGATTGTCTCCTGCCTGAGTTCCCGCCCCATCCAGGCTGGAACTGTTCCCCTCGAGATGACAAATGGAGCTGCCAGCCTCTGGCTTATTTTAATTGCCATTTTTCCCTTCTCCTGGTGACACAAAGATGTGATGAATCCGTGCTGGAGCACCCGAGACAGGATGTGCTGGGGGCTTGGTGGGGGCATCGCTCACCCCTTAGTATGGAAAACTGCTCCCTGAACCCCCCCCCAGTGTGGGGAAACTGAGGCACTGGAGCTGGTTAGGAGGAGGTGGGAAATTGTCTGCAGGTGAATGGGATGAGAAACCAGTTTTGGGCTGCCTGTGCATCGCAGGGGATGGGAAGGGCAGATAACCAGGAAAAATCCTGGAGTTTTGTGGTGAGCACGTCTTCTCAGAGCTGAGGGATCTCAGGCACCTTCTCTGGGCTCTCACCTGTGCCCTGGGGTGAAGTAACTCAGCACACCACCTTTTGCACTTGGGAAGGTGTTGGAGAGGAAGGAAGGTGTCAGGAAGATTTGGTCTGTTCTCCTCCAGGGCTGCAGGCAAGGCCCTGAAGGGACAGGGACAGGGACAGGGGAGGACGTGCTGCTTGGCATGGCATGCTCCACTCCCCCCGTGGCTGGAGCCTGTCACAGGGCAGAGCTGCCAGACGTGACACACACCACCCTGAAGGTGAAGGGAGATGGGGATGATCCTTAGAGGTGTGGAAGAGAGGTGTGAGGTGCCTGGAGCTGGCTGGCACACGGAGCTGTCTCCTGGGGCCATCTCCTTCGTCTCTCTGTGTGAGTGCCGGGTGCTCCGCAGGCTCCCGCCCAGCGCCTCCCTTCCCGGCTGCTTGTGCAAATGGTTGGAAAATGTCTTTTGCCGCAGGCTGTGTCCTTGTTCCTCCCCGCTGGGACACAGGGAAGGGCGCAGGTCTCGCTGCTGGTCTCGCTGTCTGGCTCCTCAGAGCATCCTTAGCGCTGCCTCTCCCTCCCGGAGCAAGTGCCACTTGTCCTGCAAACACGTCACACGCAGCGGTGACGTTGTAGCTCAGCTCAGGGCTGGGGGGGGGTCTCCCCCATTTTCCCTCCCTCTCCCTATCCAAGGAGAATCCTTTGCCAAAGGCAGCCAAGAGCCCTGGCTGGGATGGAGCCGCTGGTGTTTGGGTCGTTTTGGGCACTTATGGTTGTGTGATGTGCCCCCTCCCGAGCTGCCACCTGTTTGGTGTCTGCCCAGCAGCCCCAGCTCGTCCGTCATTCCTGGCCGTGTCACCGTGTGGTGACATGGAAATGGCTCCAGCGTTTAAAGGCGCCTGCCTGCCGGGATCGCTGCGGGAGCACAGATCCAGGGCCGAGTCCTCCTGGGCCCCGCTGCTCCTCCCGAGCACGGGGAGGAACTGAGGCACGGCTGGCGATGGACCAGGACCTGCCTCTCGGTGGAAGGCTCTGTGAGGGAGCAGGATGTAAATGTGGGCTCCTCTGAGCACGGGTAACGCGTGGAAGGCAGCAGCTTGCAGGGGGCAGATGGACCGGAGGCAGAGCGGAGCCAAAGCACCTGAAGGCCGGGGACGTGTGCAGCTTCCCGGGGCTCCGCTCGGCTTCCTCGGGCTGCAGCCCTGCAGGATCGGGACCGGGCACCCAAAACCAGGCGGCTCCATCCCGTACAGACATCACCGTCCTGAGGGGGGCCATTCTCAGCAAGTCCCTGGGAGGGAAACCGAGAGCACGGGGGATCCCTGGGTGCTCAAAGCTCTGGAATTCTGGGTTCATGTCCGTGCACCAGGTCTCCTCAGGACACAGGGCTTTAGAGAAGGATGTGGCCCTGCAATGCAATCCTTGATCCTGCCTTAATTCTCCCTGTACTTTGGGGGTTTATTCTTCCCTTTCCATTAATCTCTGAATATTAGGTGGAAAGCGAACAATTACCGTGCTAATGGCTCCATAAATTCCTTCATTACTTATTAAACTCGAGCCCTCCCCACGCAGCGGAGGAAAAGAGACGAAATGGAGAAGAAAAGGGAGCGGAGGGGGGTGAGGAGCCAGGGCAGAGGGTCTCGGGCTGGGCTGCGGCGGCGGGGCCGATCAGACGCGATAATTCACGGGCCGTCGTTGCCCTCTGCCGGCAGCGGGACGGGCAGGGGCTGCCTGCCTTGCTCTCCCTGCCCTGCTCTTCCCAGCCCTGCTCTTCCCAGCTCTGCTCTCCCTGCCCTGCTCTTNCATCCCTGCTCTCCCTGCCCTGCTCTCCCAGCCCTGCTCTCCCAGCCCTGCTCTCCCAGCCCTGCTCTCCCAGCCCTGCTCTCCCTACCCTGCTCTTCCCAGCCCTGCTCTCCCATCCCTGCTCTCCCTGCCCTGCTCTTCCCTGCCCTGCTCTTCCCTGCCCTGCTTTTCCCTGCCCTGCTTTTCCCTGCCCTGCTCTTCCCAGCCCTGCTCTTCCCAGCCCTGCTCTCCCTGCTCTGCGGGCAGAGCCCCGGCAGCCCCGGGCCCACGAGGCTGGGGAGCCGCGGGGTGTCGGGGGCTGTTGCTGAGGATGCTCCGCAGAAGTCGCTGCCTGGGGACCCAAAGCCCTCGGGGACGATGCTGAGCAGAGCTCACGGCCACACGAGCTTGGCTTTGGCAGCGGTTTAACCCGGCAGCGGCACGGGCAAGGCTGAGGAATCCTGATCTGTCTTCATCCCATCCCGCCGGGCAGCGAGCAGCGGGCAGCGCTTTCCCGGCTGCGGGGAGAAATCTGCTCCCTCCGTCTTTCCTCGAGGTGCCGCCTCGCTGCTCGCTGCCAAACCTCCCCGGCATCCCGCAGCGGGGATGTTCTCCAGTTTCGTTCCTGCTGGCCAAGGCGAGGTCCGGGCCACTGCGGGGATCGCAGCCACCATTCCAGGGGAAGCTTCGCCTCGGCTCCAGGTCAGAGTGTGGCAGCTCCGCTCCCGGGAGGGCTCTTGTGGCCTCGCCTAAGTGGAGCTAATGGATTTCCATGTCTCCAACAGCCAGCTGGGATACGAGCACATCTCGGCAGCTCGGCTGAATGCAAAACTGCAAACAGGCAAATGCCTCCCCAGCAGAGGTGCTCGCGAGCCTGCCTGGATCAGTGGGATTGGAGAGGGAGCGCTGGGATCCACCCAAGGAGCCCACTGCATCTCCTCCTCCATCAGGCCCACCTGCTCCTCTGCGATCTGCTCCAGCTGGCTTTGGAAAGGAAAACACACAGTTAAACCCCAAGATAACGGTTTGGGGTTTGCTGTTGTCGGGGGTTTTGTTGTTTTTTTTCTGTTGTTGGGTTTTTTGTTTTGTTTTGTTTTGTTTTGTTTTTTTTCCCAGGGAGCAGCCAATTTCTGTGGTTCTGCGACACCCAGGTATCCTGCGGGATGAGCCCAGCTCTGCAGAGGGACCTGCATGCCCAAGTCCCAGGGACACCAGCTGTAATTAGATGTTTAGATCTAGGCCAGGGGCTCAAGGGCCATCTGGCACCTGAATTATTCATGCACTTTTATCTAAGCACAGGCAGAGCAGAGCACAGCGCTCCTTCTCCAGCCTGGGCCCAGGGGAAGATTCCTGCTTGTGCCAGATCGTTTTTCATGGCCTGACAAACGTGATCCTCTCCAGAGCTCCTTCCCCGTGCTGCGATGCCTTTTCCCAGCGCCAAACCTGCTCCAAAACACACCAGAGCTGCCAAGCAGAGATCCATGCAGATCCACAGAGATCCACAGCCCCAGCAGCTGATGCGGAGGTGGAAAAATCCAGGAGGAGAAGTCTCCCCTTGGAAGGAGCAGCTCAGGAGGAGTGAAATCAGATTAAATGTCTATCAGGAGGGCCCGTTCCTGTGGTGATGTGGCCCAGTGCTCCCCCCCAAGGTGTCTTTTACCCTGTGACTCATCTGCTGAGGAATTTTAATCCCTGTCTTTCTCTCCCAACCCCAGGCACCATTGGGAAGAGGAGAGGACCTTGGAGACAGAAGTCTCTATCACTTGTTGTTAAAGTGATGCATTTCTTCTTCAGCCATGGAGCTGTGCCAGGTTTTACCAGATGTAACTAAAAATTTTCAGATGAGGCTGAAATATGGCACATTATGGTTTTCTGTGCACTTTTCTCCCACCTCATTGAGTGATTCCTCAGCTCCTCTGAGCGACCTGGGCTAGTGGAAGGTGCCCCTGCCCAGGGCAGGGGGTGGAAGGAAATGAGCTTTAAGGTCCCCCCAACCCAAACCAGTCTGGGGTTCCATAATCTTATGGACACAATTGGAGATGCAGGAGAGGAGCTGGAGGGGAGGGATCTCTGCATGGGATGTGGGGGCATCTGATCCAGACTGCAGTGATGCTTTCTTATTGTACACTGGGATATTCTGCTCCCTAAAACATGCTGGCTGCTGGGTCTCACTCCTCAGTCAACTCCAACCCGGCCTCCAAAACCCTTTCTAGCAGCTCTGGAAGGGAGGTGTTGCTGCCAAACAGTACCACCTTGACAGAAAAACAGCTTTTCCACAGGGAAACCATAATGCCTGAGCTTTATCCTTCAGCTGTGTCTCTGTGGGAAGCAGCTGGATCCAGCTGGGAGCAGCAGCTGGGACAAGCCCAGTGACAGATCCACATATCAGCCATGGCTCCTCTGCACACATCTTTGTGTCACTCTGATCACACCCACCCAACTGCATCGGTGTCCCTGGGGTTCCCCACGGTGACCCACACACGCCGAGCTCCTGAGCCACCACAGGTCTGGCTCTGCTGGGTTCAGGCTGTTCCACAGAAGGGTCTCAGTTTCAGAAGCTCGGTGTATGATCCAAACACAATTCCTGTCCCTCCCAGGTCTGTACTTAAATATCATGGAGCATCCAGTTCTGCTGCCCCCAACATGAGAAGGATGTGGAGCTGCTGGAGTGAGTCCAGAGCAGGCCATGAAGTTGTTGAGGGAACTGAAGCATCTCCACCATGGAGCCAGGCTGGGAGAGCTGGTGGTGTCCAGCCTGGAGCAGAGAAGGCTCTGGGGAGACCTTAGAGCCCCTTCCAGGGACTAAAGGGGCTCCAGGAGAGGCACTTGGACAAGGGCCTGGTAGGACAGGATGAGAGGGAATGGCTTCCCCCTGCTGAGGGCAGGGTTAGGTGGGATATTGGGAAGGAATCCTTCCCTGTGAGGGTGGCAAACCCCTGGCACTGGGTGCCCAGAGCAGCTGTGGCTGCCCCATCCCTGGTAGTGTCCAAGGCCAGGCTGGACAGGGCTGGGAGCAGCCTGGGAGAGTGGAAGGTGTCCTTGCCATGGCAGGGGGTGGCACTGGATGAGCTTGAAGGTCCTTTCCAAACCAGACTGGGATCCTGTGATTGAGCATCCACATGTAGCCAGTTGCTAGTGGGCTTCTCCAGGCCTCAGGATTGGGGCTGGTTTAATTTCTTTATCTGTGATCTGGATAAGGGGGTCAAGGACACCCTTTTCATTCACAGACAACACCACATTGAGTGGATCTGTGGATCTCCTGGAAGTCAGGAAGGTTCTGCAGAGGGTTCTGAACAGATTGGATCCATGGGCTGAAGGTCAACAAGGCCAAGTGCCAGATCCTGCCCTTGGATCACAACAGCCCCTTGGAACACCCCAGGCCAGGGCCAGAGCGACTGGAAAGCTGGAGAAGAACCTGGGGGTGCTGGTGACGGGTGCTGGTGACAGCTGCTGGACACGAGCCCAGGTGTGCCAGGGGGCCAAGAGGCCAGTGGCACCTGGCTTGGGTCAGGAACAGTGTCCANCGGGCTGTGCTCCAGGGAACAGGGACAGGAGGAGAGGGAACGGCCTCAGGCTGGGCCAGGGGAGGGTCAGGGTGGACACTGGGAGGAATTCCCCCATGGAAAGGGTGCTCAGGCTGCCCAGGGAGGTTTGGAGTGCCCACACCATCCCTGGAGGTGCCCAGGGAATGCCTGGAGGTGGCACTCAGTGCTCTGGGCTGGTGACGAGGTGGGGACTGGGCACAGGTCAGACTCAATGGCCTTGGAAGGCTTTTCCAACCTTGAATGATTTCACAATCAGCCATGTACCCAGCACTGAAACCCTCCCACAGGGTGCCAGAAGGTGACAGGGCAAGGACAGCCACAGCTGATGGCTGCTGCTGAAACCATCCCATTCCACCCTCCCTGTGCTGGATTAACTCCTGGGAGAGGTGGGGTTTTTGTGGGTGGCACAGAGAGGTGAGGGCACTGCACCCACTGAGGGAACATTGTACCTCCTGCTCTCCTCATTTCCCAGGATTGTCAAACATGGTCCAGAGGAGCTGGAGCATCACGGTTTTCCATGGAATCCTTCCCACTCCAGGGTAGCTCCAGGGAATTCCTCCTCAGGAACTGCTGGATTTCGATGTGTTTAGATGGCAGACAACAAAAACAACTGGATAATTCTCCAGTTAGCCCTGGGGAGGGAAAATAGTGGTTAGGAGGGTGAAATTGGGGTGTGGGGGGGATCAACCCAGGGTTTAGTGGGGTGAAATTCAGGTTTAGAAGGTGAAACTAAGAGTTTGGAGAGTGAAATTGGGGGTTGGAGGGATCAAAGTGGGGTTTGGAGGGGTGAAATTTGGGTGTAGAACGTGAAATTAGGAGTTTGGAGAGTGAAATTGGGGTTTGGGGTGAAACTGGGTGTTTGTGGAATGATATTAAAGATTGGAGAGTGAAATTGGGGTTTGGAGGGATCAAACTGGGGTTTGGAGGGGTGAAATTTGGGGTTAGAAGGTGAAATTAGGAGTTTGGAGAGTGAAATTGGGGTTTGGAGGGATCAAACTGGGGTTTGGAGGGGTGAAATTTGGGGTTAGAAGGTGAAACTAAGAGTTTGGAGAGTGAAATTGGGGTTTGGGTGTGAAACTGGGTGTTTGTGGAATGGTATTAAAGATTGGAGGGTGAAATTGGGGTTTGGGGGGATCAAACTGGAGTTTGGTGAGGTGAAATTGGGGTTTAGAAAATGAAATAGAGAGTTTGGAGGGTAAAATTGGGGGTTGAGAGGATAAAGCTGTGGATTGCTGGGGTGAAATTGGAATTTGGAAGTGAAATTGCAGTTGGGGTGAAATTGGAGTTTGGGGGGTGAAACTGGGGTTTGATGGGATCAAATTGGAATATGATGGGGTGAAATTAGGGTTTGCAGGTTGAAATTAGGGTTTGTTGGCACAAAATTAATGCTTAGGGGGATGAAAATAGGGGTTTGGGATAAAAATCAGGACCTGGTGGGGTGAAATTCATGCTTGGGGGAAGAAATCAGGATCTGGGTTGTCGGAATTAGGATTTGGGAGAATGAAATGAGGGTTTGGTGGGTGAAATCAGGTTACAGGGGACAAAATTAGGATTTAGGGGGTGAAATGAGTGGTTGGAGTATGAAATTGGGGTTTGAAGGATGGAATAGGAGAGGGTGATATTAGGGTTTGGGGAGATGATATTGGGGTTGGGGTGTGAAATCAGAGTTTAGGCAGGACAGTTAAAGCTTGGGGGATGAATTTCAGGTTTGGGTGGAGAAATGAGGGTTTGGAGTGTGAAACTGGGGGGTTGGAGGAATCCAGCTGTGGTTTGGTTGTGAAATTGGAGGGTTGAGGGTAAAATCGGAGTTTGGCTGTTGACATTACAGTTTTATTGGGGGAAAATGGTGTTTAGGGAGATGATTTATGGGATTGTAGGATGCAGGGGCAGCAGTTCCAGCAGGGTTGTTGGACCCAGCCCTGCTCCAGCTTTCTCCTCCTTGGAACCTTTTTCCCATCGACATTTCCCACAGGCAGAGCAGAGCAGGAGGAAGAGCCCAGAACCTCAGGAGGCAGTGGGATCCTCACAAACTACAGGGATTATAGAGGGATCCTCACAAACTACAGGGATTCTAGAGGGATCCTCACAAAATACAGGCATTCTAGAGGGATCCTCACAAACTACAGGGATTCTAGAGGGATCTTCACAAACTGCAGGCATTCTAGAGGGATCCTCACAAACTGCAGGGATTAGAGGCGCTCCTGCTCCACGGGAGCCGGGATTCCCCGACCCTGAGGCCGCCTTCACCTCAGACCTAACCCAAACCTCTTCCTCATCTCCGAGAACCATGGAGCTCCAACTCCTCAAGGAAACCCGGGACTGCTGGTGAGAGCAGGAATGTATCAGGATAACCATGTGATGTGAAGCTTTAAATGGGAAATATTTCAAGCGGTTTGCTGGCCCGGAGCAAGGAGTGGCCGTGCCCTCAGACAGTCCCTGCAGCTACGCAGGGCTCCGGGAGCAGCGCGGGCCCGGCCCCGGGGAGCCGCAGAGAGCTGCGGGGCTGCCGCGGCCGCCGGGAGCGCTTTCCTTTAATCCCCGGTGAGGACACGCACAAAGAAACAAGGAGAGGGTGAGACGGGCACTGAATGCAGCCGAGCTCCCTCGTCTGGCCCCGCGGTGGGTTCCGCCCAGCCCGGTGGGTGCACTGGCGGGCTGAGGGCAGGGAGCACGGGCGCAGCTCCACTCCGCACCGCGGCCCGCCGCGCTCTGAGCCCTCAGGAGCCGCCGCACCGCGAGCTCGGGCGAGGAACGCCCTCCTTCCCGCGGCGACCAATCAGAGGCAGAAGAAGCCTGATTGATTTTTGCTCTAGCCAATCAGCACTCTGCTTGGATGCACCCAATCAGATGCCTGGGGACATTTTCTCGTCCAATGATAAACCAGGAACGGAGTTGGGAGGCGGGGCGCGCTCCTTCCTGAGTGGCGTAGGGATCAGCCAATCATATCAGTGCGTTTCGTTGACTAGTGGCGAATGAGGAAAGGCGGCGAGGACAGAGAACTCGCGAGATTTTGAGAGGTACGATGGGAACCCACATCTAAGCGAGAGAGCCAATGGCAAAGGGCGGGGCGGGGCCGCAGAACGATTATTGTAATTGGCAGGTAGGAGAGCCAATCAGAAGGCGGAGCTAAGTTCGGCCCAGTGTTCAATGGGCAGAGAAAATCCTCCCATGGTTGAACAGCCACGATTGACAGGTGAAACCGTCCAATGAGGTCGCCGCGCCCTTTCTAACTGCCCAATGAGCGAGCGGGGCTGGGAGGCGCGCGACGGCGGCAATTCCCGCCCCCCCCGCGGGAGCACGGGGCTGGCTGGCAGACCGACAGCGCAGCGAGCCAATGGGAACGCGCAGCGCCAGGAGGTGGGCGGAGCATCCCCGCAGCGGCAGCCAATAGGCGAGGGCGCCGCCCTGGACAGCCAATGGGCGCGGGGGGGGCGGCGCGCGCTGCCGGCGCGGCTCCCAAGATGGCGGCGGGTGCGTG
>VZRH01005659.1:1376-23104 GCA_013397555.1 Urocynchramus pylzowi | reverse complement strand
GAGGAGGAGGAGGTGCCGGGGCGGCCGCCGAAGAGGAGATCAGCCCCGAGGATGACCAGAGAGCCAACCGCACGCTGTTCCTGGGCAACCTGGACATCACCGTGAGCGAGTCGGACTTGCGGCGAGCGTTTGACCGTTTTGGGGTCATCACTGAGGTGGACATCAAGAGGCCGGGGCGTGGGCAGACCAGCACCTATGGGTTTCTTAAGTTTGAGAATCTGGACATGGCGCACCGGGCCAAGTTGGCCATGTCGGGGAAGGTGCTGCTGCGCAACCCCATCAAAATCGGGTACGGGAAAGCCACCCCGACCACCCGGCTCTGGGTGGGCGGCCTGGGGCCCTGGGTGCCCCTGGCCGCCCTGGCCAGGGAGTTTGATCGGTTTGGCACCATCCGCACCATCGATTACCGCAAAGGGGATTCCTGGGCCTATATCCAGTACGAGAGCCTGGACGCGGCGCAGGCGGCCTGCACCCACATGCGGGGGTTCCCCCTGGGGGGGCCGGATCGCCGGCTCCGCGTAGACTTTGCCGACACGGAGCATCGGTACCAGCAGCCCTACCTGCAGCCCCTGCCCTTGCCGCCCCCGGCTCATTACGAGCTCGTGGCGGAGGCGGCTGCTTTCGGGGCTCACCGGGGAGCCCCCCCCGACCCTCTCCGGGGGGCCCGGGACAGGACGCCACCGTTGCTCTATAGAGACCGTGACAGAGACCTCTATCCTGAGACAGAGTGGGTGCCCCCGCCGCCCCCCGTGCGGGACCGGAGTAATCGGGCGGCTGCCTACGACCCGCTGGAAAGCCTGGAGCGCCGCCGGGACGGGTGGTCCTTGGAGCGGGACCGCGGGGAGAGGGAGCTGGGCAGTAGCAGTAGGGATCAGCCCAGGAAACGGAGACTGGCGGAGGATGGAGGCCGGCACTTGGACCGTTCCCCTGACAGCGAGCGCTCCTCTTCCTCCCGAAAGCGCCACTGCTTGGCCACAACCTCTCCCCCGGACCGCAGCCCCGAGCTCCTGGGAGGCCGGGAGCGTTACAGTAGTGACCCCGAGCGCTCGTCCCGCTTGCTCCTCTTGGAGCGACCTTCCCCCATCCGGGAGTCCCGCCGGGGCAGCCTGGAGCGGGGGCAGAACGAAAAGCGCGACCGCAAGAACTCGGCGGAGCGGGAGCGCAAGCATCGCGCCGCCGCCGCCGCCCAGGAGTGCAAAAGTCCGGCCAAAAAGGACGAGCGGGCGGCGGAGGGAGGTGGCGGCGGCTCCCGGCTCAAACCTCCTCCCCAGAAGCAGCAGCAGGACGGAGCAGCGCAGGCCGGGGCAGCGCCCAAGCTGTGCCTGGCTTGGCAGGGGATGCTCCTGCTGAAGAACAGCAACTTCCCGTCCAACATGCACCTGCTCCAGGGGGACCTCGGAGTCGCCAGCAGCCTCCTCGTGGAGGGAGCCACTGGGGGGAAAGTGGCTCAGCTCAAGATCACCCAGCGTCTCCGTCTGGACCAGCCCAAGTTGGACGAGGTCAACCGGCGCATCAAGGTGGCGGGTCCCAACGGATACGCCATCCTTCTGGCCGTGCCCGGCGCCTCGGACAACCGCTCCACAGCCGGGGCTGCCGAGGCCGCCACCACCTCCACGCAGAGGCCGCTCAGGAATCTGGTGTCCTACCTAAAGCAAAAGCAGGCTGCTGGGGTGATCAGCCTCCCTGTGGGGGGGAACAAAGACAAGGAGAACAGCGGGGTCCTGCACGCCTTTCCGCCCTGCGACTTCTCCCAGCAGTTCCTGGACTCCACGGCCAAGGCGTTGGCCAAATCAGAGGACGACTATCTGGTCATGATCATTGTCCGTGGGGCATCCTAAGGCCCTCGTGTTCTGTTCCCAACCCTGCCTACTCCTCCATGCAGCCCCTCCAGCGTGTGCCAGGTGCTATGGGATACAGCCTTAGCCAGCCCTGTCGTTATTTTAAATAGATCTTTGTTTGTAGGTGACTTTCCCGGGCCGATTTTCTGTTACTACATTTTTCTATAAAGATAGAAGCCAGAGAGGTTGGTTAGGAGTAGTGTGAATAGGATATTTTGAGAATTCCCTATCAGTGGGGACAGCAGGGAGGCTCAGCCTGCTTTGATTTACAGAAAATAGAAAAAATAATAAAAACTGGGGTGGGGGGGAGGGGGGGAAAGAAAAACTCCTGTCTTCTTAATTTAGATTCATGTCCTTTTTTCATTTCATGTATTTTAAAGCAAGTCCCAAGAGCTCGTCCTCGAGAGAGCTCCTAATTGAACAGACCAGATTTAAAGCACTCAGTGGAAATGGAAAACCATACTTTAATAACAGACTGGTGTCACCTGCTCTTTTGAGCCCTTGAAATTCCGTGTGGGCCTCAGGCCAGGGGCCCTTTGGCCCACGGGATCCTTCCCTCGGGAGCCGCAGGGGTTTCCCCGTTGAGTCGCGTGGCTCGAGGTCGACGTTTTTCAGGTGAGCAGCAGCTGCTCTCGGGTACACAGCAGAACACTGAATTCCTTTTTGGAAAGGGATTCCTTTTTCATCCAGCCCCCCAGGTGCATGCACTGAAACTAGGCTTTTTAACAGGTGTATTTCCCTGATTTCCCGGTGTATCCCATATGTGCACTTTGGGTTTGTAGCAGTGACTAGGTTTGGAGAAGAGCTGAGGACTTTGTTGCAAACCAGGAATGTCTTGTGCTCACTCTGGTGTGCAGGAAACAAGGAGGTGCTTTAAGGAGAACTTGAGTTATATTGTGGGGTTTTGGTTTTACTGCCTTTTTTTTTGTTTTGTTTTGTTTTCCAAGAGTTGCAGGTTCAGTGGGGTCTGGTTCCACAATGCAAACTGAGCAAGTAAGTGCTTCTCTCCAGAGATGCTTTTCATTCTGTGATAATTTAATTACATAAAAGTTCTCATTAACATTTTACCTCTTTGTTAATAGCAAGGAACTGCTGTCTGCTAGGGACTTTTCGGGTACAGTGTGCAGTGGGCATTACATGAGGTTTATCATGGGCACCTGGAGTAAAGTGGTTTTAGCATCCCGGAGAAATATTAAAAATACTCCGAGATGCTGAGGTTTGAGCTCTTGTTCTTGTGATTCAAGGATGAAACAGTTTGCAGGTTGTTTTTTTTGGTTTTTTTTTTTTCCAAAGAACATAGTTAATTTTTTCTTATTTTTCCCCAGTCATTGGGCACTTTTCTCCAGCTGTCTCAGCCACCTTTGGTAATTCAGGCATTTAGGAGGGGAGAAGGGATCTCAATCCCTGATGTGATCTAATTTCATGATACTCTGTTTAACAACAGAAAGGATGCTGCAGCAGCTTCTAAACTGAAGTGTAAATCTCACTGTATCTCTTTGCAGGCCCTAAAATTGTAATCTTGCACTTAAACCCAGAATGTAATCTTGCACTTAGCCATGTTTTCAGGGATTTGGGCAACGGAGAAGCGACACTGCCTCGCTCAGTCCATGCTCCAATAGTTTCCTTGGATAATTGATACAGACATGAGTTGATTTCTGTTACAACATGCATGGCAAAAATCAAATTCAAAGTGTGGAATAGGATGCGAATAGGAGACGAAGGAGGAAATGTCTTGAATGTATTTTATGGGTGTAACTGAACTTGCTTGAGTTTCTGCCACAAAAATAGGAGTTTTTGTTACTGCACCACTTCTCAGAGAGGGCTGTGGTTCAAGAGGGCTTTGATTCCTTTATCTGCCCAGAATGAGTGGACCCAGCATCCCAAACATCGTGGTGAACTGAGAATTCCAATGTGGCAGCATCTCTTAAACACAGATTTTTGGTTTTTATAGCTACTTTTCTGTCTAAATGAAAAGGTGAAAGCCTCATTTAATGCTCTTAAATTTGAGAGTAAAATCCAGGATTTCTGGGTTGTCCTTCAATGTGAATGTAAGAGATGGCAGAATTCAGCTGTTCAGCTTACTATTAACAATGAGAATTTTTGGGAATGACACCGGAAATGCAAATTACTGTGTTTAAGAAGGTACAGCGTGTTTACCACTTATTGCAAAGAATGTTTTAATTGGAGCAGGTGCCTGTTGTGTGTCAGTAGGTGATCAATGCTGCAAGTGCTGCTTGCATTCAGAGGGAGTTTTCTGGGAGATTTCTGTCATCTGACAGAAATCACTTGCAAGAGTTTTCTAGGAAAGAGACTTGAACAGCTGGGAATTTAAATCTACCCAAAACAGGGGGAAAAAAAGCACTAAAGTTTGTGTTGGACGCTGAGAGCAGCATTTGTTCCGCTGATCCGCAGCAGGCACCTGCTTAAAAACCCATAAAACTTGGGGTCAACATAGCTTGTCAAAGCCAGCTTGGTTTGGGAAGCCTTTTGGGAAGAGCATGCTTAGGTGCACTTCCATTTTTCCTTGGGAAATCACGGTGGTTCCACCTGCCACTGGCTGTGAAATTGTGCAGTGCTGGAGGGCGAGGAGGAACAGGCAAGGCTGTGTTTGACTCCGGGTTTTCTGGTTCCTTATTTAATGGAGCACCTGCTTCTTTGAATCTGGTTTATTTGTGGTTGCTGCTCTGTTTTGTAAGCAAGGATTTTAACACCCTTTGAGGGTTCTTGTGGCTAAACTTTGAAAGCTTTTTTTTTGCCGGCACTGAATTCCCGTGCTGCCATCCCGGCCGGGTGGGCTGTGCTTTCCTCCTTGGTCTGAGGTGTTCCCCATTGGAGTAACTGTCCACTGAAGCTGGCTTAGCCAGGGCTGACGGTTTAGAAGCCTGTGGGTGGTACCACTGTGTGTAGAGCAGACCAGATGTAGCAGTTGTTGGCTCTCTCCTTGTGTCTGGCATTACATTGCTCTGGTGAGAGCTCAGTATTCCCTCCCGACCTTGTGTGCAGCTGATGTTCTTCTATTTCATTAGTGTGTTGAATTAGCCTGGAAAAAAGATGTCCTTTTCCTGAATCATTTCATCCTTGTGCTTTATGCTTTGGGGAAAGAACCTCAAATGACTCGTAGTTTTGTTTGAGGTTTTAGTTTGTTGTTTATTTCTTTCAATTGGAAACTTTGCGCAACTTCCTTGGCCCCTGGCCAGCGGCTTTGTTTGCCACGGGAGCACTGAGGTTATCCTCAATCCAGAGGTTTTAGGGGTACAAATACCAACACATCCTTGTCAGCCTCTCAGAGAGAACAGGGCATTATTGCCAGGCAGACAAACCTTGCCCTCTCTCTCTTTTGTTTCCTACAAGGATGTTAAAGATTGAATATTTTGGTGGCAACTTCCTTGGCCTCTATGGAGAGCCAAGTTTTATGAAGAACGAGTTTTAATTTCTTGTGTGGGCTTGGGAACCCTCTGGTTGATGGTAACTGAGGTGAAAGGCCTGAGGTATTAATGGGGAGGAGGAGTGAATCAAAATTGTGAAGACAAGTTCAAAAACTCTGAGGACTCAGGGAAAAATGCCTTGGAAAATGATAGTTCCTGGCTCTAAGCAAAACAGTGTTGAGGGCAGCGCTCCTGGGGAGTGCTGTGTGCCCGGAGGGGAAGAAATGGTTGCCATGTGGCTCTAGAGCTTTTGGTGTTCTTTCCCCTTTGTCCCCCTGTTTATTTCTTTGTAGCACTGAAGGACAGATATTCCAATGATTGGTAGACTGAAGGATGAGGTGGTTTTTGTATCAGGCTTAAAGCAGACCGGGTGGTGCAGAGAATGGTTCATTGAATATTCATCTTCCCGCAGTTCTGATTGTGTGAAAACGATGGCTAGGAGATATGACTTGAATAGTAACAATTTTTAAATTATATTGGGTGTGTCTTTGATTTGACCTTTTAATATTGGCATTGTCTGCTGTTAGAACTGTGCAGCAGAACGAGAGCAAAAGAGCTGTGTAACACTACATTTCATGGTTTTGGTGATAAGTTGCCTTCAGGAAGTACCCAGTGAGGAAAATCAACCGAATTAGCAAGAATTAGGTTGGTTTTTCTCCTGGTTGATGATTTCGATGTGCCCCAACAAATGTTACTGCAAGTTGAGTAATCATCAGTACTGTAAGCCTAGTTTTATCCTGGTCCAAAAAGAAGCCCTGCACTACTTGTTTTGCATCTATCCCTCGAAGGCAACTTCATTCCGAGGTTTCATACCCGTGGGTGGTATTGGTGCTTTTTGAAGTCCAAGTAGAATATTCAGAAAGGCCTCGTAGCTCTTTATGTTCATCTGTATAATGTAGGGAGGGGGAAAACCCAAATCTGGTGTACACATTTGTATTGAAATAACGTTTTTTTTCCTCCTGCAAGCAAATCTGGTGGACTGCAGAAGACAACCACATGGGATACCAAGCTCTAATGGACCTTTGGGAAGAGAAGCTGTGGCTTATGTGGAATTTACATGGGCCTCCTGGTGGAAGAAAGCTTATCTGTTTAGTATTTGTGCATTTTACTAAAATGGCAGCTTTAAAAAAAAAAAAAAAAGTTGTGTATCTGCTATTGTGATGCCAATGCCCGTGTTTTAAGTGGAAAAAAAAATGACCTCTTTGCTTTGTGCTGTGTACACAAGATTGCTGGAAAAGTAAAGGAATACCCTTTTTATGGCTCACACAGCTTAAAAGTAGCTGTCACTCAAACATGCGCTCACAGTTGAGCTGATTTTGTTTCATTCTAAATAAATTGTTTCTTTTGAGGAAAATGGTTTTTCTGCCTGGAAGTGAATTGACGACAAACGTTTGGCCCCTGTGTTGGCAGCGGAGGGGTTCCTGCTGCTGCTGCCCAATTGAGCTGATAGTTGTGGGTCTTGAGCAAGAAGCAGGGAGAGCACCGACACTTTGGCCTTGATCGACCTGTGGTACCAGTCAGAAGAATTTGTGTCTGATGGCCTTGCTGTGGCCCCCGTGTTTGCAGTGAAAAAGGGGTCACTTGCTGCGTTTCTCCTCAGCGGGACGGGGCAGCGGTGCTGCTGCTGGCACGCAAGAAGCAGGGAAGCACCACCCTGCGCCTCGGAACGGTGGCCAAGTCTGGGGCTTCGCTGGTTGGAAGAGCTGGAGTTCCTGAATTTTAAGTTTCTGATTTATTTTGTTCACCCAACATGTTTGCCTTTAGTTTTGATTCTTGGTTTTTTTTTTTTTAATTTTGAAGAAAAAAAGTTTTGAAATTGCTTTGAATCTTGCACGTAAAACCTTTGCACCAAAATTGCCAAAAGAAAAAGAGAAATGAGTCCTTAAAAGTGTTTAAATGCTGTTAATAAAGCCTTTCCTGCCGTACGCGAGGCGCTCCTCCATCTCCAGGGGCTTTTCAGCAGTTGTGGGTTTAGTGCTGAATGGATGAAGAGTTCCTGAGAGCTGGAGGCGGTAATTTAAACCTTTGCGTGGTGTCTCAGTGCCTTATTTTGACCGGTTTTGAAGCCAGTGGTTCCACACGCCTCGGATGTGCATGCGCCCTGCTCGCGTCCCGGCCCCGCCGCGCGCTCCGTGCAGTCGCTCCCGGTGTAGTGCGGACGGGGAGAGGAACAGCCGGAGGCGGCCCGAAAACGTTGTGCGCTGTAGTTCTCCTGTCCCGGGGGCTCCTGAGCTTTGGAAGGCTGTTCCCGTGCAGGAGCACAACTCCGTGTTTGCTGCAGGAGACTTCGGCCGTCGAGAGGAAGCTGCCACTGCTGCGTCGTCGGCTTCAGGAGCTGCCGTGCCGTGCTCGTGGTAGAATTCCTGTGACGTGCCATGGAGACGCCTCGAACGCTTGCCCTGTTTGCCTTGACATACTTTAACTCCCGTGGATAACCCCCTGCAGCCGGGCAGGATCTTTGCTAGGCTGCAGATGCCTCTCAGCCGACGGATGCTGTGGTTGTGCTCTGCAAGGTGTCTGTTCCCTGTGTAAATCCCTAAAACAGGTAAGGGGCTGGAAGAGGTTGGACTGAGTTGTAATGTAAAAGAAGATTGTTGTTCACCTTTTGTTGCCTTGATTCTCCAGTTTAATAATGCTTACTGATTGTGGTTTCTTCAGTCACCGGGCTGCTCCACCCGCCCGGGAATGGGGCGAAGGAGCCGACTCTGGGATGTGCTTCCCTGTTTGTTGGGGAGTCCCATTGAGGAGCAGGGCAGTGCACATAAAGCTACTGTTCTCAGCTTGGCAAGCTGGAGCTGTTATTTTGACTTCATGAACTTCTTGAATTAACACTGCTTTAACCCAGAGTAGTGTTTATAATTTGTATGTGTTGATAAGGGAAGCCAAGCCAATGATTTGGCAAATTGTCTGTGTTTGTGGGATGCTGGTGTAATAATTTAAATGAAGCTTTTTTGTTGTAAATGGGAGCAATTGTAGCTATTGCTGGTTATGAGGGAAGGGAACTGGAGAGGGGAGACTCAGGAGATGCCTTTTCTTCTAGAAGTTGATGTTTGTAGTTAAAATTCCTATTTTTTGCAATGTATTTCTTGTGCTGTTGAGATACAACCTCTGAATCTCCTTTGAAGTGTTGTACAATAGGTCTGGGGCTGGTAGCAATAATGGGAGATGTGTTTCAGCCCCTTTGCCTGGGCTGGGGCGTTGATACTGACAGAAGATGGGTGATCTGTCAGTGTAACCCCAAAAAGGGGATCTTTTTGGCAAGCTGGTCAGCTGCTCAGCTATCCAGGTGTTCGTGTCAGCGCTTGGGCGCTATCCCAGTTTTTGGGTGTGCTTCGAAATGTCAGTGGCTGTTCCAGAAGAGTTCTGCCTCTCTCTGAGTCAGATTTCACTGTGTGTTTCACTGGGAGATGGTTCCCTGTCTCCTTTACATCATGCATTTTATTCCAGAGACTCGGAGGTGTCGTGGGATGTGCTGTGGGATGGTTCTCTTACAGTTGCTTTGCGCTAGCAAGTTGGTTTTTGGGTGCTGGGTCTGCTCCTCTGCCTTCTGAAGTGCTTAGAGGGATGCTCCAGTGGCCAGGTTGTACCAGGCTGTTGTTAAAACCAGTCTCTTGGAAGGGTTAAGTGCTCTATATGCATCATATTAATTTGGCTAATGAGACTTCTGGGGAAAGTGGATTTATAACGAGAACCATTTAATTAACTGCACTGCAGCAGAGAGCAATGCGAGCGGATTAGATGGGAGCAGGTTATTTGAATTCACACATTTTTTTTAGAACTGTGCTTTTACCAGCTGCAGCTGAATTAATAAGTTTAAAACATCAGATGGCCCAGATTCTGCTCTTGGCCAGTAACAAGCTTGTGTTGGCCTCGTGCTGCTGGTTTACTCTGAAATGGCAAATGCTCTCGGAGGATGTGCTCCCACCTCGTGTGCCGAGGTCTGGGGCAGAGGCTGAAGAGGGTTTGGTCAAACAGGCAGAGCCCTGGAAAGGCTCTTGGGCTGCTGCCTTTGTGATTCCCGTTGTGTTTCCTGCGGTTCTTGGCTCGGAGCCCTGTGCCTGAGTGTAATTAGAGCTGCCTTGAGAACTGGGTGAGGTAAACTCCTAAGGCAGAGGAAGCTCTGAGGGACTGGGTCAGCTGCACGTGCTGTGATGGGTTTGACAGCAGCCTCCTGCTGTTCCTCCTATTTGTCCACATGCTGGAGGTGCCTGGAGCAGGAGCAGAGAACGTGGATGGTGGCACAAAGGTTGCCTTATTTTTTTTCCCCCTTTGTACCCCGCTCCAGGGATGTATTAATGGAACCCGGGGTGGGGATGCTGTCAGACATGCTGCTGTTGCTGTGCATTAATGAGTTGCCACCTCCCAGCCCAGCTGCTGTGCCCAGGCTCTTGGGTTTGAGCTCGTGTGTGTTGTCCCAGGGTGGGGATGGGATGTGGTGAGCTCCACAGACAGCGTTGAGCTGTGGGTTAATTGTGGGTCACAGCTATTTCATCTCCTTCTCTGCCTGCCTTGACCTTCATGCCTAGTTCTGCAATTGCATCTGAGGATCGTGCTGGAGGTTTTTAGCTCCCTTCAGTATTTCCTGTCCCCAGATCCAGTGATAGGTCAGGCCAAGGTTTAGCAATGCACACAACTTGACCCAGCCCCGAGCTGGCAGCTTTCCCTGGCGTTGCTGCCCTTTGTGCAGGCGAGCACTTGGATCCTGCAGCCAGCCTCTCCTTTCAGATGCACGTGCTGCATTTCCAGGCTGTACAGTTGCACGTTTTAGATGTGGCTGGGGACACAAATGTGTGTGTCTGAGGACACACGAGGGCTGTAGGAGGGTTTGAGTGCAGGGAAGGCAGCGAGGTCTCCCGGGGTGGTTGTTCAGCTTTTGCCCATGGAGAGGAGACGTCCTTTGGGCCATGGAGGTGTTTGCAGCCCCCTTGGCCAAGGGATTGCTTTGCTCGTTGCCAGCCTGGGCTGCTCCAGCTCTGACCTGGCAGAGGTGCAGGGCAGGATGAGCTCCTGAACCACCCAAGCTGCTGTCGTTGAGCCTTGTGGGGAGCAGGTGGTGAGAAAAGGGGATGTTGATGTTTCTCATGCCACTCCTCTTGGGTGGGTGAGGACAGGACTGTGTACGAGGACCAGGAGGGACTCTTCATCAGGAACTGGGCTGGCAGGACAAAGGGGAATGGATTCAACTGAAAAAGGGGAAATTCAGGTTTGATATTGGAAGAAATCCTTCCTTGTGAGGGTGGGGAGGCCCTGGTACCGACCCTGGTACTTGGGTACTGGGTGCCCAGAGCAGCTGTGGCTGCCCTTGGATCCCTGAAAGTGCCCAAGGCCAGGCTGGATGGGGCTCAGAGCAGCCTGGGACAGTGGAAGGTGTCCCTGCCCATGGCAGGAAGAGGAACAAGATGAGCTTTAAGGTTCCTTCCAACCCAAACCATTCCAGGGTTCTGGGATTCTAAGACCTTGTGTTTCACCTGTGCCAGCCCAGCTTTCCCCTCTGGCACTGAGGCATGTTCTGAGCTTCCAAGTACCTGAGGGTGCCTTTGCTGCTCCTCGTGGCACTCAGAGCTGCATCCCAAGAGCAGCTTGAGGCTGGGAGAGCCCAGTCCCAGATGCCCATCCCTGTCACCACCCTTGTGTCAGCTGGGGTGGCTGTGACTCCTTCCCAGCTTGTCCAAAGGCTTGAGGAGCTGGAACTCAGTTTGTTTGTCCCTGGGGTGTTGTAAAGACACCCTTTGCCTCTTTCTTCCAGAGTACAGTCCTGGCTCTTTCTTGTCCACGTGAGGGGTGTCTATAGGGGAAAGTTTTGCAAGCTTGGTGGTGGCTTCAGAGACAAAGTCTGCTTTGGAAATGAGACTTTGACCCATTAATTACTTCTGGAATTGTCCATGGCCATGAGCAAGAGCTCCCATCCCCTTTGTGGCTTCTGCAGGCTGGAAAGTTTTCCCATGAGGATCTCAGCTAAAGCTAAAACGTCTGGGTTTTCAACATCTGCTTTAATTTTTGTCCATTAGAGTCACTGATAAATTCCCATGGACTTCAGTGAGAACCATTATGGTATCTTTAAAGATTTTTATTACTAGTTTTCAAACAACTCCCACCTCCTATGAAGGCTTCCAGCTCCTCAGAAGTAAAACTTTTTAATTCAGGCTCTGGTGAATTGCAGCCTAATAACGCTCTGCATCGTAAACACAGCTGCAGGACATGTTCCAGGCCGGGGGGGAAACCAGCACCAAAAAAAGAGTGTTCCTGTTATCAGTGTGTGTGAGGGCGAGTAAACAGCCCAGACCACGAGGGATGTGCCAAAGAGGGGAGGGAAGAGCAGCCACGTTTCCTGTTGCTGGAAGGCCCTGGTGTCATATCCTCACCCAGCTATTTTAAATGGCTTTTGGCTTTCTTCATGTGGCTCAAGGTGAACACAGGAGCCTTGGCAGCGTTGGCAGCTGAAGCACCTTGTCTGGGGTGGTTTTTGTGCTGCCACAGCTGTGGAAGAGCCTCTTGTTCCCCTTTAAAACAGGAATGATGGAGATTTTCCCCTGTGGTTAATGAGTGTGCTGTGGCACTGCGAGGAGGTTTGGGGTCTGCAGTGGGTTTGGGGTCAGACACCCCTGGGAAGGGTCAGAGGGACATCCCAGGGCTGGTTAAAGCCAGGTTCACCCCTCACCCTGCTCTCAGCCAGCTCAGGGCTGTGGGATCCCCAAACAGCTCTCCAAGCAAAGCCAGAGCTCGGGACGTTGGAGAAACAGCCGGAACAATCCCAGCCCAGCCCTCGGAGGGGATTCACTGCGAGATAAAGATTGTTCCTTATTACATGATAAACCTCAGGACCAGCTTCCTCTGTGTCCCGTGCCTGGCTTTATCTGCTGTGGGCACCTGAGGAGCGCTGCCAAAGTCACAGCCTTGCTTTTCAGTAGATTATGGTTTTTTATCAGGGGCAGAGCCTGACCACAGAGAGTGTTATTTTGTGTACCTTGAAATGCCTAAATCCATGTTCTAGCAGCTGTATCCTGCCTTTCAGTGACCCAGAATACAGAACAAGGAAGGGAAACCTGCAGCTGGTAGCCAGGACACTCAGGGGTGTACAATGACTGTATAAATTATACATATAAATATATAAATAATATGCTTATTATTTGTAAATATTAAAATATATTTATAAATATAAAGTAATAGGAAATACAAACATGTATTAATAAATTAATGTATAAATAATATAAAATAATTCCAGTGGGTGGGGGGTGCAGTGTGCTGCCTGATGTGAGCTCCAATTGCACCGACTGCCATCCCTTTGACAGACCCAGCTGAGGCTTAGCAGCTTTTTATCCTGGCATGTGGAGCATCCCTTGAAGCGGGTTTAAGACCCAGCAGGTGCCCACCCCATAAATCAGTCCTGCCAAGACGCCTGGCAGGCACTGGGAGCAGGTCCTGGAGGCTGCCCAGGCTCCTCCTTCAGGATTACACCTGGGAGTAAATCCCTGGTAACAAAGGAGCAGCGTTTCCTTCCCAGGAGGGATGGCACCACTGCAGCCCAGCTCTTTGGGTGGCACAAACCCAGGAGTGATCCTTACCTGCCGTGGCTTGTTGGAGAAGCCAATTCTATATTTTCTTCTTTCTTAATCCTGTGGTGCTAAAATTAATCAGGATTCAGGATATCAGACCTCTGCCTGTCGGTGCTCAGAAAACTAATTATCTAAATGAAGTTTTTAAGTTTCTTTTCCCAAAGGGACTCAGGTGTTTTACCAGGTCTTTTGTGGGGTACAGTGAAAATTGAATAGTGTTCTTGGTTCCTTTGGTCACTTGGATTCCTTCCAGCCAGCTCTGGTTCCCTGCAGGTCGCTGGATCTTTGGAGAATTCTTTAGTGTTTGGTTTCTCTGCACCATGATTTTTAGAAGGTTTTTAAACCAGTGAATCCTGGTTCTAGTGCTTCCAAATGTGGTTTCCCATCAGGATCCAGCTGGCCATGGCATATTATCCATGTGCAGAGGACGAGCTTGGGCAGGAGGATGTTCCCCAGGTGACTCAGGGCACAGTGCTGAGGCTGGCATTGCTTTTCCAAGGGGTTTGTTTTATTGTGAGTGAAATGATCTTCTTGGAAAGATCCAGGAGGTTGGTGGTGGTTTCTTTCCAGTGCAAAGGGTGGAGATGCTGCCTGTGAGGTAGATGATGGTTGGAAAGCAGGAGGGATCCAGTTCCCCACTGCCTTCCCAGGACCAGGAGGGATGGCTGGGAGGCCACCACCCTTCACCAAAGCATTTTTCCTGCTGAGGATCATTTGTAGCCATTGCTGCTGATTTTCTCTACCGCAGATGAGTAAGGGAAGAATTTCCTTTGAGGAAGGGAGAAATTTTCAGGAATAATTTCTGCATGGAAAGGGTGCTCAGGCCTTAGCAGGGGCTGCCCAGGGGGGTTTGGAGTGCCCATCCCTGGAGGTGCCCAGGGAATGCCTGGAGGTGACACTCAGTGCTCTGGGCTGGGGACAGGGTGGGGATCAGGAGCAGCTGGGACTCGATAATCCATGAGGGCTTTTCCAACCTTAAACATTCTGGGATTCTGTGAAGGGAGCAGGGACAAAAGGGATGTTCTAGTCCACCTCAGATTGCAGCTCTTAACCTCACTTGTGTCCCAGCAACCCCTGCTCTTGCATTTCTCCACACACCCTGTGGTGCTCTGCACTGTGCAAAAGCAGCTTTAGGAAGTGATTTGCACCCTGACTTCAGTGGGATGGAAAAACCTTCCTGGGGCAGATGTTGCCATCCTCACTGCTGCTTTCTCTCATGTGTTGTATGCTGCAGTAAATAAATGCCTTTGGTTTTCAGAGCTGCCAGGGGAACTGAACCATCTGTTCTGTGCTTGCCTTCCCAGCACCAGCTGTGAGCAGAGAAGTGTGTGACCACCAGCCTGGGCCTGCTCAGTGGAAAAACAAAGGTCTGAAGACTCTTCACCCCCTCCCAGCCCACTGGCAGGATGGTGCAGGGCTCCTGGGAGGAGTTTCTCGTTGTGGGCATTGGTTTCCTCAACAATTTTGGATAGACAAGAGGTAATTGTGGCTGGAGAAAGGTGCTTTGCCTGTGCAGGATTATTTTGGGGGCAAATAAAGGCAGGTGGTGCCCATCCATGGGCTGGGATGTGGGAAGTGGGAGCTCCTGAGCTGTTTGCTGCTCTGCAGAAGGAAAAAGGGAGGGACAAGAACTCCAATTTTGCTAAATAAGGGTAAGGAATTGGTGACATACTGGTCTGATGGAGAGAGGGCAGGGCTCCCCTTAAGATCCTGCAGGTTTGGAGAGGAGCTTTGTTGGAGCAGATGGGGTGGGAAGTGTGGACACCACATCTTGTCAAGTTGTTTCTTGGTGGCAAAAGAGGTGAAAATATAGTATCACAGGGCTTGTGTTGAAAGGAGGAAGGTGTTGAACAGAGGCTTCATTTACAGGGAGAGGGAGAGAGCAGAGCATAGGGAAAGGTGTTGGAATTGTGTAGAGTGGGAGCAGCAGGGTGAGGAGCTGGTGGGGTGGCTCTTCCCATCCCCACAGAGCTTTGGTCCCACTCTGTTAAAAGCCAAAAGCACAGCTGCTCTTAGGGAGATGCAGAAAAAAGCTAAAATCCTAAAATGCCTTCCAGAAAGAAATGCTAAAATCCTAAAGCTTTAGGATTGGAAAACCTGAAGGCAAGGCTCTCACATGGTTCCTGTTACAAACCAAAGCTGCTGGTAATGTTTGAGTTGGTGAGAGTGAGGAGCTTTATTATTTCACGAGGTGAAAACTCAGGGGTTTTTTTAAATGAAAGCTTCATCCCTGCTGCAGAAGGGCTTGGCTGAGGCCACAGTGCAGGATTGGCTGAGTATGGTTCATCCCCCTGCAACTCCCAGTGCCTTAAACACTTCAGAAATAATAATATTCTCCAGAAATCCCGGTGCCTTGGAAAATGCCCCCTGGGGATGCTGTCCTGGATCAGATATTCACTGGCCCATCCCAGTCACAGAGGGGTGGCTGCTGAGGTTTCAGGTGTAAAGGGATGATGTTACAGTGTAAAGCACCATTCCCAAAGCACTTGCTGCCTGCAGATTCCTGGGGGAAGCTGTCAAACAGCATATGAAAAATGAACTGGTTTGTAGCACTGATATTCCCCATTCCCTGTAATTTTTCCCTCATTTAAGCACAGTTTCTTTGGCACTGTGTAATTGTCTAACTGTTGGATTTGGCCCATCATGTACAGAGGAACTTTCTTACCTGTGACAGTGTTGGAGCTCCTTGAAACTGTTACAGTATTCTGTAGTTTTTTATTAAATATAAACCCTCATTTTGGGCTTGAAATAACCTGTTTCACAGTTTAAAGGAGTGCTTCTGCAGGGGAAACAACTCCCTTGCTGCCTTAATGTTAAAAAAAGGGATGAGGAATAAAAGGGGTGAGAAAAAAAATAGAATAATTAAATCGCCTTAATATTAAAAAATTGAAGGGTAAAAAGAAGGATAATGCCATTGGCTGGAATGAATATCCCAGCTCAATGTAATAATTTCAAATACCAAATTTTTTACTGTAATAATTTCAAATACCAAATTTCAAAAAATTACACCTTCACTACTGGAAAGAAAGTCCAGGCTGCTGTGTTGTATCTTATCCATCCAAATTAAATCTGTGGGATGCTGGTTGAATCCAGGCTCAGCACTGGAGCTTCCTCTGTGTGTGCATGGAATCCCTGGGTGGTTGGGAAGCTGGGGAGGGGTGGTTTGGTCTCTGACTTTGCTGTGTCGTGGTTCTGGCTTTAATTAAAACTGGTTTTGCCTCCAGGTGCTTTGTGCTGTGGCAATAACTGTGCCTGGGATGTGGAATGGCCCCACTGCAGCATCCTTCCCCCAGAGAGAGGGGCTCCTGGAGCAGCTGATCCTCTGGAAGTACCACCCTGATCTCCCTGTCCCTGCTTCCCTCCCTGCCAGGGCCAGGTGGTTGTGTTGATCAGAACGAGCTGGGATCTCTGGCTGTGCCCTGGCACTGGCAGCTCCTGGCTGCTCATCCCACGAGGTGAGTGAGTCAGCTCTGCTCTGGGAAGGACAGAGCTGAGGATTAAATCTGAGAGGCAGAAAAACCCAGCTCAGGAGCAGAGGCTCTGTGAAACCCAGGCCGTGGGCTGCATTTTTCCCATACACTTCACACTGTGCATTTCTCAGATGGCTTTAATCAGGACAAATATCCAGGAATCCAAACTGAATCTGACTTCCAAAAATTCCAGTTTTCAGTGTTGCTGCTGTTAATCCTTCCCAGTACAGGCAATGGCTTCCCCAGTGTAGATGTAATCAAAGACCAGCCTTTAAAACTTCAGCTCTTGTTCAGATTGGCTTTTTTTAGCTTCCATTTTTGGGCTGCAGGCTCGAAGAAGAAGGAGATAGGTGAGATGAGAGCACAGGCTCCAGCAAAGAGGAAGGAGCAGACGTAGGTCTGGGTGTAGTCATAGAGCCACCCTGCAGGAGAGAAGGTTGTTATTAAAGCTGTGGGATTTTTCTCAGAGAAAAAAAATAATTCGAGGAGGTGGGCGGGAGGCAAAGGATGTGTGTTCTCATCTGAGAATTGCTCAGATATTTTCCTTAAATTATTTTAACTCTTCCTGGGCAGCATTTCCTGTAGGGAAATGACATGCAGGTCATTTTTCCCAGAGCCAGCTTTGATCCTTGTAGTGGACATGGTGTTTAATTTGATTGAATTTAATCCCTGAATTTTTTTTTTCCTATTTAAGTAAGTGGGCCAAAAGTGGCTGATGGAAGATCCCGTTGGATTGAAGGGATGACTTGCACATGTTGGTATTTGCAACATCTGGGCTGCAAACCCCCTGTTCTCCAGCCTTGTCTTCTTGTGAGCAGACCCAGTTTAATGTCCTTTGTCTAACAGGAGAGACCCCGGGCCAGGAGCTGGAAGTGAACTTGATAAAAGTAGCTCTGGGAGGACTTAAAAGGAAAAGCTGAATTCCATCGAGCCTCAGGAATGTCTGGAGGATTCAGGTCACCTTTTAAAGTGACCTCCAAGTGTTGGGTTTGGTCCTGGCAAATCATCTGGGCTCTGGGCAGTCCTTTGAAAAGTGGAGAGTTGCTCTCTTTGAATCTAAAATCTGCAAAGTGGTGGGAGATGCTGCTGCACATAAAAACCCTAATCCAGTCCCAGATGTGGGTGTGGGGCAGCAGCTGGGCCAGATCTGCTGCTGGCGTGAAATGCAATTCCTCTGGAGACATCCGTGGAATCCAGACATCCACGGGCTTCCATGATTTACACAAACAGCAGATCTGGCCCAAACCTGGGCTTCTTAAACCCAGGAGGGGACATGATACAGTCCCTGAGGTCCTGGGCTGGGACACGTGGAAAGGGAGGGTGCCAGTGAAATTTGGGATCTGTGCTGGAGCAGAGGCCCCGACGTTCCCCCGCTGTAGATTTCCACAGGAAGGTTTTATAAAGCACAGGAACAGCTGCTTTTGCCCAGTTTCAGTTTCTGTTGGCTCACTGCTGTCTCGGGGGGAATCTCTGTGTTTGCTCCTCAGGGATCTCCTGTGAGCCATGGGCTGGAGGAGCTGCAGCTGGAGAGGAGGATCCATCCCCTGGTGGGATCCATCCCCTGGTGGGATCCATCCCCTGGTGGGATCCATCCCCTGGTGCTGCACTGGGGGCCTCTCCCATGACCCTGAGGTTGTTGTGGAGTGGTTCATTCCCAGGGGTGGGATCTGTTTCTGCTGCCTGGAAGTCTCTGGGATTTGGAGAGGGGATGCTGACGTAGTTATTTGTGAGAAGAACAGGACAGAGTGCTCCAGTAGAGCTCTGATTTATTGCAATTCTTAAAATATCCTTCAGGATATTTCTTAATTCTTTTTTTTAAATTTTCCTGGGGTTTTTTTGGTGCTGAATGGGATTTAGGTGCAGTGGGATTTACCAGCATTGCCTCACTGGCAGCACAGCCACCAACTTCCATCACACCCCAACCTCTTGAAGCAACTCCAGTCTCTGTGCCCCAATTCATTTCCAAAACAATAATCACTCCTGCTGCAGAAGGCTGAACTAGGAGCTTGTGGCATTCAAACCCTAGCAAAGCAGCAGTTTTGTGAGGAATGCTGGTAAATCCCAGCAATGTAATCCAAACTAAACATTCCCAGCACTGCTGGTGCTACCAGCTGGGTCAGGCTGTTTAAATGGTACTGCTGATCTTTAATGAGAGGTTTTATTTATTCCTGATGCCCTGAGGAGCAAAATTCAGAGGGAAGGTGAAGGTAAAATTTAGAAAACATCTAAATACATGTGCCAGCAGAGCTTTTGGGTGACTCCATCCTCTCCCCTTTCACCACCCAGAATTCTTGGGACTGGAGTTCATGCTCTGGGGGCTGGAATCTCTTCTAGAATTTGCCTTACATGCTTTGGTTCAGCTCTTTTGCATTTTGAGTCAGTGATTTTTTTACTGCTTGTGGAAATAAACTGTGCCCTTCTCTCCTCAGCTTGCTCGTGGCTGCCAAAATAATGTTTATTCTGGTTTGGGCTGGGTTTTTTCAGCGTGGCAGCATCCAGAGGTGCCAGTGGATGGGGAACTCTGAAGGAGACTCCAAACTTTCCCTTTGGGTCCTGCCAGCTGCCCCTGGATTTCAGGGCTTTCAGCTGAACAGATTTGCAGGTAAGTCACCTTTTCCTTGCATTAGGCTTTGGTCTAATATGCAAATTAGGCAGTTTTAATCTTTGCAGTTCTCATTATCCATCATCGTTATTTCCACTGTGTAAAGGTACTTGTGTTTGATGGAATTGTAATTCTAAACTCAAGGTTTTTGGGAGGTGAGAGCACCAAATCCCTCTCAGAGCACTTAAACCCTGCTTTCTGCAAGGAGCAGATGGTTTTGGACACTTCATCAGGAGTTTCTGGTCTCTCTCAGTTTCCACACTTAAAACTGCATTGCAAGAGAAAATTGCAGAATTTATCTTGGATCCCAAACCTGGATCCTGAGCTCTGGATTGTTTCCATCTTGCTCTGCCTGTAACGAGATGGATCAGGAAATGTTTTGCTTCTTGGCTTTATTTGGCCTTTATTTATCCCACCTGCATTAAGCCTGATTTCTGTGGAAAGCTTTTTTGCAGGAAACCTGCTTGCTTTACAAACCCACTGCAGAAAGCAAAAGGCTTCCCATTAGTGCAAATATATTGCAGGTGGATGGAAATTTATCTGCAAGGTGAGTGTGGGTAAGAGACAGCCAAGGTGTTGAGCCCCTGCTGCATGTTACTGTGCCAGGGGATTGCTGTGCTCAGTGTACACCTTGTACCAGCAGCAGGGATCTGGAATCCAGGCTGTGCATCACCCTGGCACTGGGGAGCTCCTTGTCAATGAAATGTTTTTGTTCCTTAAAATTGCATCCACAGGCAGAGCATAGCCAGCCCAGGGATATTGATTGGGAATATAAATGTTTTTTCCTGTGCTGGTGGAACAGCAGCATTGCTGAAACTTTGCACGGAGCTGGAATTTACAGAATCCTTGGCAGATTCCAGCAGGGTGCCTCTGCAGGCTGGGGGCAGCTGATTTGGAGGGCAGGGAACAAAAAATGATGGTTCGGGTTGGAAAGGGCCCTAAAGCTCTTCCCATTCCACCCCCTGCCATGGCAGGGACACCTCCCACTGTCCCAGGCTGCTCCAAGCCCTGTCCAGCCTGGCCTTGGGCACTGCCAGGGATCCAGGGGCAGCCACAGCTGCTCTGGGCACCCTGTGCCAGGGCCTGCCCACCCTTCCAAGGAACAATTCCTGCCCAATATCCCACCCATCCCTATCCTCTGGCAGTGAGAAGCCATTCCCTGTGTCCTGTCCCTCCATCCCATGTCCCCAGTCCCTCTCCAGCTCTCCTGGAGCCCCTTTGGGCTCTGAGCTCTCCCTGGAGCCTTCTCCTCTCCAGGTGAGCACCCCCAGCTCTCCCAGCCTGGCTCCAGAGCAGAGGGGCTCCAGCCCTTGCAGCATCTCCATGGGCTGCTCTGGACTCTCTCCAGCAGCTCCACATCCTCCTGATGTTGTTCCTCAGGGCTGGGGCAGCTCTGCAGGCGGGGTCTCATCTGAGCAGGGCAAAGGGGCAGAATCCCCCCCCTCCCCTGCTGCCCACTGGGGGCTCAGCCCAGGAGCAGTTGGCTTGTTGGGCTCCAGGGAAGGAAAAGCTTTGTCCTGGCCAAGCTGTTTGGAGGAGAACAGGTCCCCTGCTCCTTAGCAGAGGCTGGACACTCATTTCTAAGCACTTGAAATCTCCCAAATCCTCACAGCTGCCTTGGTTTCCTGGCAGAGGGAGAAGAGCAAATGCTTTTCATGCTCCTTATCTCTGGGCTCAGAGCTCTGGTGGCTGAGCTGTGTAATCTCTGTCAAAACAAGAGATTACTGAGGCTTCTCCTGATGTTTCAGTGCCTCTGCCTGGTGGGAATCTTGCTGAGTCTGTCCTTGCTTTCCCTTCCTCTCCTTGCTTCCCCTCCAGTCCAAGTTCAGTGTTATTTTAACACCACTGGGAGTAAAATCCATGGTAATGTGCTTGTTACCCTGCTGTGGTCAGAGCTAAACTCTGCACGTGGGGCTTCACTGCATTTTCCAGATATTCCAGGCAGCATTTTCTAAATACTCCAGGCAGCATTTTCCAAGCTGCTGGTTGGATTTTGCAAATTCCCAAGCAGAATGTTGCCTGTCTATAAAAATACATTTCTCATAGAGGATTATTTTTTTTTCTCTCTGTTTGAACAGAAAACCCAATCCTGTAGGAAACCATCCCAGCAGCATGGTTTATGCCTGGATTTCTGGGGTGGGTGTGTGTTTTATGTAACATCACTTACCTGCTAAAGGGGGTCCTCCCATGGCTGCTATCCCTGCAAAGAAAGCAGCAAACCCCAGGTAGCTGTGGAGCTTCTCCACACCCACCAGATCCACCTGTTTGGAAACCAAAATGGATAATTAGTGGTTGGGTTCATAGGAATGCATATGCACAAGAGATTAATTGAATTTTTTTTTTTTTTTAAGGCACAGGAGATGATTTGATTCTTTTTCTGGGGAATTTCCTCTTCAGCTGCAGCTTTGGAAGGACTTTGCCCCTGTAGGTCTGATCCAGCCTGGAGCCCCTTTGCCTCCCTAGGGCAGGTGTGGGAATTATTGGGATGGGAGAGGATTTTCTGCCTTCCAGCTGCCCAGACTTTGAGGAGGGAGTTTTAAACTCTGAATGCCCTCCAGAAAGAAATGCCAAATTATAATGGTGTCTCCCTACCTGGATCAGAGAATCCTGGGTATTCACAGATATCCTGGGAGAATGGTTTGGGTTGGAAGGGACCTCAAAGCCCATCCAGTGCCACCCCTGCCATGGCAGGGACACCTTCCACTGTCCCAGGGTGCTCCAAGCCCTGCCCAGCCTGGCCTTGGGCACTGCCAGGGATCCAGGGGCAGCCCCAGCTGCTCTGGGCACCCTGTGCCAGGGCCTGCCCACCCTCCCAGGGAACAATTCCTGCCCAATATCCC
>VZRH01005658.1:20087-36303 GCA_013397555.1 Urocynchramus pylzowi | reverse complement strand
TCCTCAGCACAGCAGGGACAGGAGCTCCTGGAGCTGAGGAAGGGCCTGGAGCATCTCGGTGCCCAGGAAAGGCTGAGGGAGATGGGGCTGCTCAGCCTGGAGAGCAGCCCCAGCTGAGAGGGGCCTCAGCCCTGGGTGTCCCTGCGTGTCCCTGGGTGTCCTTGGGTGTTCCTGTGTGTCTCTGGGTGTCTCTGGGTGTGCCTGGGTGCAGGGAGGGGCAGAGCAGGCCCAGGCTCTGCTCAGGGGGCCCAGCGATGGCACCAGAGCCACGGACAGGGACTGATCCCAGGAATTCCCCCTGGACATGAAACAGAACTTCTGCCCTGGGCAGTGCCCAGCCCTGAGCAGAGACCAGAGAGGCTGTGGGGTCTCCCTCACCGGGGATATTCCAGAAGTGTCAGGATGCAATCCTGAGCCCTGTGCTCTGGGATGGCCCTGCTGGAGCCGGGAGGTGCCAGCAGTGACCCACTGTGGTCCCTTCCATTCTGGAATTTTGGGATTCTGTGTCCTGCAGGGAAGCGCCGCTGCGGTGGAACCCCGGCGGGGTTTCCTGCCGCTCCGATCAGCGTCAGCGCCTTGCCGGTGACTGACGGCTGTCAATCACTGCGGGGGCTGCCGGCCGGCGGGGGCCGCTGTGGCGGCGGCGGAAGCGGAGGAGGAAGAGGAAGCGGCGCTTCTTGGCGGCAAGGAAAGGCGGCGGCGAGGCAGGGCAGGAGCGGCGGCGGGCCAGGAAGGGCCGGCCCGAGCGGAGAGCTCCAGCTCCGCTGCGGGAGGCACGGCAAGGACCGGGCCGGCCCCGCTGTGCGGCGGCCGAAGCCAGGCTCCCCTGCCCCGCTGTCTCCCTTTTCGCCAGCCCGGTGCCGCAGCCTGTCCCTGGCTCCGTCTCTCCGGTGCGGGGATGGAGCTGGCGGGCGGCAGCACCATCTCGCTGTGGACGGTGGTGGCGGCCGTGCAGGCGCTGGAGCGCAGCGTGGCCGCACACGCGTCCCGCCTCTTCAGCCTGGAACACCGCGCCGGGAACAGCGAGAAGAAGCACCTGGACTGCGAGAAAATGGTCGGGGAGTTCGGGAGCCAGCTGGAGAGCAAGTGCGCGGCGCTGGGCACCCTCGTCCAGGAGTACGGGCGGCTCCAGCGGCGCATGGAGAACATGGAGAACCTCCTGAAGAACAGGAATCTCTGGATCCTGCGGCTGCCCCCCGGGGTGGAGGTCCCCAAGGTAAGGGATGGGTCTTTAAGGGGCCTGGGGGGGACAGGGACAGCGCACAGGTTCCTCTGCTCCTCGCCTCTCCCATGGCAGCCTTCCGCCATGGAAATCATCCCACGATCTCTGCCAAGATTTCTTCTGTCGCCTGTCATGCCAAGGCATGAAGCAGGAAGTGATTGCTCCTGTGTATTGTTATATTCAGCTGGTTTTCCCGACAAAAGGATGATTTTCCCTACAAAAGGATGGGCCGTCACGTTTTTACCAACAGCGGGAAGTTCTTACCCACTCTGAGGTCCCCAGTGGATCAGGATCCACGGGAACTAAGAATATTGTGGAATACACAGTTCATCTCCCAAAGTTTAACAAGGACCCTAACTGTTGCTCTCGGTGTCCAGAGGATGCCCCAAGGCAGGAATTTTCTTTCCCTGACGCCTGGTAGCAGGGATGAGCAGAGAGTAGGATTCTCTGTGTTCCAGGAGCAGTGCTGAGTGTCATTTTTGGGATTGCAGGCCCCGGCCGTGGCGTTGGAAAACGATGCCACCGGCTTTTCCAGTCAGGAGTGGGAGAACCTGGAGGAGTGGCAGAGGGAGCTGTATGGAAAGGTGCTGACAGGGAAGAAAGAAGCCCTGGTCCTGCTGGGTGAGTGTTGCCGTTGGGTCAGTTATCAGCACTTTCTGGTGAGGGAATCTCTCCCAGACATGGGAAGCAGATTTGTGGGGACCCAGTGAGACCCCTGCCTGTGTTTGAGGACTCTCCGTGCTGCCCAGCCGTGTGTTGTAGCTGCTGGAGCTGGTTTGGGGTGTGTTCCTCCCTGTGGATGCAGCACAGAAACATTCATTCCTTTCTCTGTTCCTTGTCAGACGATGTCATCTCCGAGCCTGCCCTCCTGTCCCGGCTCCAGGGAGGAGAAGCGCCCTGCAGTGAGGAGGAGGCAGCTCCTGCAGAGATCCCAGCAGAACCAGGTGCAGGCAAGGGATGAAGTAAAGCTTTAATTCCAAGGGTGAGGGTCGTGTGGTGCTGCCACCAGACAGAGGCTGGCACAAGGTGATGGTCCTGGTTTGCTCGGAGGGAGCTTCTTGGATCTCAGAAGGAGGAGGTCCAGGGGGAGTAACAGAGGGTGATAATAAAGTATAACAGGTTTGATTTTTAGGATTACAAGTCAGGAAGAAATTCTTGGCTGTGAGGATGGTGTGGCCCTGGCTCAGATTGCCCTGTGGCTGCCCCTGGATCCCTGGAAGTGTCCAAGGCCAGGTTGGACAAGGCTTGGAGCAATCTGGGATAGAGGGAGGTGTCCCTGTCCATGGCAGAGGGTGGAACAAGTTTAACCCAAACCCTCCTGGGATTCTGTGATCTGATTCCATGATTTCTGGCATTGGTAGAGGCTCTGCTGTTTGAACTCAATGTGAGCAGCTGGGACAGCAGAGAAGCACAGGAAAGCCAGGAGGGAAGAGCAGGGCTGGCTGAACCTGGCCATGGTGAGTGCTGTGGAAGGGCCTGGGCTCGAGGGGTGGAGAACCCTCTGGAACTGGGGGGAACATGGGGAGCCACTTCCCTGCAGGGCAGAGCAGAGCTCCCAGGAGCAGGAATGGAAGATGCTGGAGAGGTTGTGTGTGGCAACAGGGTGGGTGAGTGGGCACAAACTTCTGGGGCAGCAAGGGAGGAGTCCAGGGGGGATGCGATCACCAGTAAAGGAGTTTCCTCTTTCCCAATAAAGGAGTTTCCTCTTTTCCTCAGCAGACTGCAGCATTCCAGAGCCAAGCTTTGCTGTCACTGTGAAGCAGGAAGAGGAGGAAGAGTCATATGCAAAGGAGCAGGGGGCCATGGAGGGCGTGGAGTTCTCTGAGCTTGGTGTGGGTGAGTTTTGAGCTATCCCACAGCGTCCTGTGCTGCTGGGGATGTGGGAATCCCTGACATTCCTGCTCTGGAACAGTGTGTGCTGAGATGTGGGGGCTGAGGGGAGGCAGTGAGGAGAGAGCAGGAGCCATGCTGAGCTGGGGAGCGGGCAGGAAGCCTGGGGAGAGTTTTATTTTTGGGAAGGTGAAAGTGCTGGGAGGATGAGGCACTGCAGGTGAGGATTCTGGTACACCTGGAATGAATCCCTCAGAATACGAGGAATCATTAAGTTGAGAACAATTCAGGGCAGAGAGCTTGTTTCTGTCTATTTGAAAAATGCTGATTAAATTTGCAGCAGTAAAGACTTGTTTTTTAATAAAAATAACATTAAGCCTGTGAAGTTCTAAATGCTTTCTTTCAATCTTTTTTATTTTTCACATTATTTTATCTTCTGTAAATGGTAGTTTGTAGTATTGTACCTTATAGACAGAGAGACAGAAGTTGACATCAAATGAAAAAAAACCCATGGTGCTCAATTGTTTTTAATTATTTTTCAATACTGTGGTGGAACCTGAGCAGGAGAATGGTTCTCCATGGGTGTATCCAAGATCCAAACAGGCCTGAAGTGTAAAAATGTCTAAAAATAGGCTGTAAATGAGCTCACAATACAATCCTCACCCAGATCACGTCAATCCTGCAGCCAGCAAAACATTTTCAGTGTTGTGGTCATGATGGGTTGAGTCCAGGAAAAGGAAAAATGTTTAGTTTGTGGTTTGTTTTGAAAGCTTTTTTTTTATTTCTTGGTGCATTTCACTTGTGTTTTGACAGCAGCTGTTTGTTCTGGAACACGAGTTCAGAGGGGTTGTTGCCCTCTGGAGTCCCCATGAGTGCTGTCACAAGAGTGGCAGAATATTGCAATTTATAGAGAAATTTAGACCCAAATATGGAGGGGGGAGAGGAGAGAACTTGAAAATAAACAGAATTAACAAATCAAAACATCTAAATAATAATGACCTCATTATTGTTTAGGTCACATGGAAATCAGTTTCCCATGGAAAAGTTTATGTTTTCTGGTTCAGCATAAAATTTGGGGTTTCAGTCAAAATTCTCAGTTGTGAAGAGCATTTTTAGCTTGCTCTTATCCAAGAATCCATGGGTTCTGTGGACTGTCAGATGATTTGAATGGAGTTTTTCCCTCCTGAGGAAATCCATGAAATCAACAGTTCATCTTGCATCAAAATGTCATGGAGACATCAAACCTCTTGACTCGATGGTGTCATGACAATGGAACTGTTGGGGTTCCTGCTGCATTTCATCTCCTGTGGATTTAATTGTTGGAGACAGAAATCAACTTCCAGTCACAATCTGCTTGGTCAGATCTCACTCAGGAACAAATGAGTTTAGAACTCTCCCTAAAATTTTGATTGATTTGCTGTTTTGGTACAGAAAGAGAGAAAATTCATTTTTAAAAATATTTTTAGTGCCCTAAATTGCAGGATAATATTGAGGGAAAGGCTTCTTGCTGGCAGAGGGCTGGGTTAGGTGGGTTATTGGGAAGGAATTCCTGACTGAGGGTGGAGAGGCCCTGGCACAGGGTGCCCAGAGAAGCTGTGGCTGCCTCTGGATCCCTGGAAGTGTTCAAGGAAAAGTTGGACAGGGATAGTAGAGGGTGTCCCTGCCCATGGCAGGGAGTGGCACTGGATGAGCTTTAAGGTCCCACCCAAACCATTCCAGGATTCCATAAGAGCAGGATGTATTCTGGGATAAAGAGGGGAAGTTGTGGCCCTTTGAAGCAGTGGAGGGACATTTGCTATTCCCTTGTGACCAGAATATCCTCAGTTGTGTTTGGGGTCATCTCAGCAGCACTCCTGGATTATTCTACAGACAACCTGAGGTGCCCTTTCTGTGCTGCTTCTGTATTTTACATGCTCCATGTTTTATCACTTTTTGAAGCTGCCTTTGATATCAGAAGTGACACAGTATTTTACAGACAGTCACAGTTTCTCTGTTCCAGCCCAGCTCTCCTGAATCTCTTGAATTTCAGAGACAAATACATGTATTTGTAGCAAATCTCTGAGCTATTTTGGGATTTGTGTTGTTTGAATTGCAAAATAGAATCCTGAATTCAAGACAAAATGTGAAGTGACACAGAAAGGCACTGCTTCCTCAGGGCTGAGAGGAAGAATAGAGATTGTCCCTGTGCAGGAATCACAGAATCATGGAATTGTTGAAGTTAGGAAAGGCTTCTGACTATCAAGTCCAACCATTTCCCAGCACTGCCAAGGCACCACTAACCCATGTCCCCAGCTGCCACATCCACATAGCTTTTCAATCCCTTCAGGGATGGAGATTCCACCACTGGCCTGGGCAGCTGTGCCAGGGCTGGACAGCCCTTTCCAGGAAGGAGTTTTCCCAAAATCCCACCTAAATGGATGGGGACCACAAACTCTCACAGCTCTGAAGGAATCCACAAGTGCCTCACGGCTCTGAGAGGATCTTTGATCCCTCATGGCTCTAAGGGGACTCCAGTCCCTCACAGTTCTGAGAGGATCCCTGATCCTTCACTGCTGTGAGGAGACCCTGTTCCCTCATGGCTCTGAGAGGATCCTCAATCCTTCAGACCTCTGAGAGGATCTTCAAGCCCATCACAGCTCAGATGGGACCCTGATCCCTCACAGCTCTAAGTGGGCCACTGGTCTCTCATGGCTTGGAGAGGATCCCTGACCCCTCATGGCTCTGAGGACCTTCATGGCTCTGGGTGGAACCCTGATCCCTCACTGCTCTGAGGGAATTGGCCCTCATGGATCAGAGAGGACTCTGTTTTCTTCATGGCTCTGGGTGTACCCGATCCCTCATGGCTCTCAGGAGGATCCTGTTCCCTCATGGCTCTGAGGGGAACCCCAATCCCTTATGGCTCTCAGGAGGATCCTGTTCCTTCATGGCTCTGGGTGGAACCCGATCCCTCACGGCTCTGAGGGGGATCCTGTTCCCTCATGGCTCTGAGGGGAACCCCAATCCCTTATGGCTCTCAGGAGGATCCTGTTCCCTCATGGCTCTGGATAAAACCCTGATCCCTCACAGCTCTGATGACCCTGTTCCCTCATGGCTCTGGATAAAACCCTGATCCCTCATGACTCTGAGGGGGATCCTGTTCCTTCATGGCTCTGGGTGGAACCCCAGTCCCTCATGGCTCTGAGGAGGATACTGTTCCTTCATGGCTCTGGGTGGCACCCCAATCTCTCACAGCTCTGAGGATCCTGTTCCCTCATGGCTCTGGGTAACCCCAATTGGTGGANCCCCAATCCCTCATGGCTCTGAGTGGAACCCCAATCCCTCATGGCTCTGGGTGGAACCCCAATCCCTCATGGCTCTGAGGGGAACCCCAATCCCTCATGGCTCTGGGTGGAACCCCAATCCCTCATGGCTCTGGGTGGAACCCCAATCCCTCATGGCTCTGAGGGGAACCCCAATCCCTCATGGCTCTGGGTGGAACCCCAATCCCTCATGGCTCTGGGTGGAACCCCAATCCCTCACACCTCTGAGGGAGACCCTGTTCCATCATGGAGCGCTGTGGACAAGGTGCAGGCGCACACGTGGCCAGGATGCAGTGAGGGTGGCCGGGGTCACGGTGGGCGGCAAAGGAGCCGCCTGGTGCCCCCCGGCCACCCCTCACCCGCCATTCCCCGCAGGGCCGGACACCGCTGGACACAAGGCCCAGGCCCCGGCAGAGGATGGGAACCGGCCGGGGGCCCGGAGCTGCCAGGACCGGGATGTGAGAGGGAATCCCACAGAGACCGGCTCTGGTGAGTGGTGTCTGGGCTGATGGGGAGGAGAGGGACGTGGGACACCGAGCACCTGCCAGGATTTGGGGACATCTGGGGCGTGGGTGGTGTTTTGGCCTGGAGAAAAGGGGGCTCAGGGGGGACCTCGTGGCTCTGCACAGCTCCTGACAGGAGGGGACAGCTGGGGGGGTCGGGCTCTGCTCCAGGGAACAGGGACAGGAGGAGAGAGAACGGCCCAAGGCTGGGCCAGGGGAGGTTTAGTTGGATATCGGGAAAATTCCTTCCCCAAAAAATCTGTCCAGCCCTGGCACAGCTGCCCAGGGCAGTGGTGGAGTCCCCATTGCTGGAGGGACTTAAAATCCCTGTGGATGTGGCACTTGGGGACATGGGCAGTGCTGGCCTTGGCAGTGCTGGGGGAATGGCTGGGCTTGATGACCTTAAAGGGCTTTCCCAACCTCAACAATTCCACAGTTCTGTGACCAACATCTCTCCGAGGCACTTGCTGTGCTGAGTTTGGTCTTCCAACTGCTTCTGTCAGGCATTCCATCCCCACCAGCCTTTCCAGGAGGTTCCATCACACCCTTCTCTTCCCTTTCCTGAGAAATCCACCACTCCCCTGGCCAGGTCTGCACTGTAAAGGTGCAGAGCACTGGCCCATCTGCTTTTCTTTATTTATTCCACAGACTTTAGTTTTCTTTTTTCTATAAGTTACATTACTTACTCTCTAAGAACTCTATTCTTATGAGTGTTTCTCTGATGGGTGAGAAGTGGTGTGTGACTGACCGAGAGGGATTGAAAAGGAAACAACAGAACTCCGGCCGCACCAAGAGAGAAACAAAACTCAAGGACAGGAATTCAAGTGGCTCTGGCCTCTCCTGTGGCCATGGAGAACATGTTTTCACTTGCATGAAAATTTCGTGCATTTCTCAGTCTCAAACATCTGCTGAGGGTTTTGTAACCAACATTTCAGGTCTGTTCAAGAGGCCTTGGTCAGCGGGAACTAGAACTGGAGCGAGATTTTCTCTGGAATGTGAGCCAGAACAGAGCAGATCTGCCTGGGCTGGGCTGACAGTTGGAATTAATTTTGTATGGTGTTAAAATAACACTGGTTCCTCTTAACAGGAGACAGCATAATCCAGATTAAGCAAGAGGAAGAGTTGTGCACTGCAGATCGGGAGGAGGAGGCTGCAGAAGCTCCTGGAGAGCCCTGCCCAGGTGAGTAACTGCATACCTCAGAGGGTAAATGAAACAGAGGGATTAAATTCCGGGTTGTGTGATTAAATTCCCCACCTCTGCTCATGTGTTCCAAATCTTTAAGAAGTTTTGAGCAGACTTGCCAGCAGATCTGACAGGCAAGGGCTGGTGTTGCCCCTTTCCCTTCTCGTGGGCATTTTGGAGTTTGTGGCTGCATGGGTGGTTTTTATCCAAGTGTGGATCTCCCTAAATTCCTTCAGGTTGCCTTTTCCCTCCTCCCTTCCCCTCTGGGGTTTTCCTGGGTAAGGAGGAGCACACAGACTCCTCTGAAAGGCTGCAGAGCCCAGGGCCCTGTGCTTTGCCTGCTCACTTAGAACCTCTTTGTTTTACAAATCAGCTGCTCTGCTTTGAAGATTTTCCTCACTTTTTCCAAAGGTAGTAGTGCTGCCTGTTGGCTCCACTAGAACTGTACTTGGCTTCCTGTGTTTGTAGCCAGCTGGGATTTTTAGACCTTTCCAAAGGTTTCCTTAAGAAACTGGGCTTAGAGGAACTTGCCTTGGGGTAGCAACCTCCAAACAAAGCCCAGACCAGAGCAGGTTTTCAGCCTTGTGAAATCCTGAGTTTAGGCAGGTATGATACACTTCTCCTGGACTTCCTCCCTCAGCAGAGCGAGGATTTTACGAGCCTGAGGCATCCAGTCAGACCAGGAGAGGCAGTGAGGTGGATGCCAGAGAGCTGCCAGGCACAGAGGGTGAGAACCTCCAGAGAGATCCTGCCACAGGTGAGGATCTGCCAAAAACTCCACTGCAGGAATTACCCCTTGATGGCTCTTCCTGTTGTGCCTTCCCTGCTGCTTTGTTACCCTTGTGCATTCCCAAATTTTCCAGGTTTTGTGTCTTCCCCCTGATGTTTCTCAGTTGTGTAAATTCTCCCCAATGAACAGGATTTCAGACTTATGCAAGGGATGTTTCATCGTGGATTAAACAAGAGGAGGAGCCACCCTGCTCTAAACAACAGGACTTGGAGAAAGAGGAAATCTCTGCAGATCCAAGTACAGGTCAGTAATGGATTTCAGCTGGGATTTTGGGGACAGTAAATCCAGTTTAGAGATTTTTTTAATACTATACGAAATGTCACAACCTTATGATGTTAACCATGAGAGAACTGGGACAAACCTCAGTCTGCTGATTAATATTTGGTCACAAAAATTTGGGGTTCTGTCAGCTGAAGTGCCTCCTTCCCTCTTGAGCCAGCTAAAAGCATCAGAGGCACTGGCTTGGACTTGTGTTGAGGCAAGCCCAGAGCTGTATGGATCAAGTTTGTGCTGCTTTTATCTGGATAAAAACCTGGCTGAGGGCTGGGCCCATGGCATGCTGGGCAAGGGAGTGACATCAGCTGGTGGCCAGTCACCAGTGGTGTCCCCAGGGCTCAGTACTGGGGCCTCTGTGTTTGATGTCTTTAGCAGTGATGTGGATGAGGGGATGGAGGGCACCCTCAGTCCTTTTTATGGCCAGGATTCCCTGCCCTGAGGACAAGTTTCTCACTTCCCATGCTGTCAGTTCTTCCAGGCCTTTCTAGAAGTGGTTTGGAGGCTTTGGGGATTTTTGGTGGTCTTGATCCCCTCCCTGTAATCTTTTCCCACTTCTTGACCTCGTTCCTGCCTTTGCTCTGTGTTGTGCTTGTCTCCAGGAGCTACAACAAGGATGTTTGTCCCAGAAATGGCTGCCCTGTCTCCACATGGCACCTCCTTCTCCAGCCAAATCTTGTTCTTTCTCATGGCTCCTTGGCCACCCAGTTGTCAGTGTTTGGGGCACACATTCCTTTATTTTCTGGGAATTGGGAGCTCACTGGGTCTCACTTTGGACCACATTTTATAGGGTTGCAAGAGAGTG
Organism: Urocynchramus pylzowi; assembly: GCA_013397555.1. Taxonomy (NCBI): domain Eukaryota; kingdom Metazoa; phylum Chordata; class Aves; order Passeriformes; family Fringillidae; genus Urocynchramus; species Urocynchramus pylzowi. The sequence continues at coordinate 26,398 of VZRH01005658.1, read as the reverse complement.
GGGTTTAATCAATGATTTTTCATCCTGGCTGCAATTCAAGTCAGTGACTTTCTTTGAAAGTTCCATAACAAAAATATTACTCCACTTGGGTTGTTATTCAGGCAAGAAAAATAGGTTCTGAGGCTGTTCACTAAAAACCAGGTGCTTGTTAGACAGCACAAGTTCCTGGGAGCAGAGAGTGCTTCTGATAAGCTCAGGAGGGGAGATTTAGGTTGGGTCTCAGGAAAAGGTTCTTCCCCCAGAGGGTGATTTGGCACCAGACAGGCTCCCCAGGGAATGGGCACAGCCCAAGGCTGCTGGAGCTCAGGGGGCACTTGGAGAACACTCTCAGGTATGGGGTGAGATTGTTGGGGTGTCTGTGCAGGGCCAGGGGTTGGACTCCATCCTTGTGTGTGTCTCCCAGCTCAGGAGATCCCATAGTTCTCTGACTTGCTGAGCTGGCTCGGGGCCCTGCTTGGACTCTGCTCCTGGAGATGCTCAGGAGAGTGTCTGGAGAGCAGCTGGGAACGCTGGGGTGGGACAGTGTCTGCTCTGTTATCTGAGTGAGAGGCTGAATTGAGGCTGCAGCAGTCATTTTTTATGTAGATTTTTAAAAGTACAGTTGAAAAAAGTCTTTCTGTTTTCCTGGAAATTTTGTTTCAGTGGATGCTGGTACTTTGTTCCTTCCTCAGTATTTAAGATGTTGCTTTGGGCTGGGAGGGACATTCCTAAGGACTTCTGAATTAAAAATCTCTGAAATCTCTGTTTCAGATGAAAATTTGAGGAGGGACCATCCAGCAGATTGCTTGGAGAGCAAGACCTGTGACTTAGAAGTACCAGGAAGGCCGGGAGAGCCGTTTCCCAAAGATCCCAGCCATGGAGTGACATGGGACAGTCAGTGGAATTCAGAAATGATGGAAACAGTCACCACAGGGAATGGGAACAGCTTTGGAGGTGATGCTCAGTACGATTTCTTTAGTGCTCAGGAAAAGAGCCTGGAAAAGAGGCCCTGTGTGTACAAGTGTGAGAGAAACTGCCCACAGCAGGACCAGCCTCAGGCACTGCAGGGAGAAGGGGACATGTTTGCAGGCCCCATGTATGAGAGGATGTTCCCTCTGCTGCACCCACACCCAGGAGAGATGGGAATGGGCCTGGGAGAGAAGGGAATGGGCCCAGGAGAGAAGGGAATGAGCCCAGGAGAGAAGGGAATGGGCCTGGGAGAGAAGGGAATGGGCCCAGGAGAGAAGGGAATGGGCCCAGGAACTGCTCCCACCTCCTGTGAGGGGCCAGGGCCTCGCTCAGAGTGTGGAGAGACTCCCCTGGGCACAGGCAGGCCCCGTGACCAGGACAGCCTGGGCACAGAGGAGGCTGCTGAAAACGGGGAGAGCTTCCCCACGGACACATCGGGATCCAGCCCCTGCTGGGAGCCGCCCCTGGCCCGGGGCAGCCCTGCCCAGCAGCAGAGCCAGGGCCGGGGCAAATCCTACATTTGCAGTGACTGTGGGAAAAACTTTGTTTGCCATTCGTGGCTGGTTAGGCACCAGACAAGTCACACAGGAGAGAGGCCCTACAAGTGCTCCAAGTGTGACAAAACCTACAGGAGGAAGGATTACCTCCTGAACCACCAGCGCCGGCACACGGGAGAGAGGCTTTTCCAGTGTCCTCTCTGCAGCAAAAGATTTGTGCTCAAGAGGAGCCTGCTGAAGCATCAGGAAGGTCACATGCAGGACACCCACGTGCCACTGGTCAGCTGGCCCTGCAGGAACATCAGGGGCTCTGTGATGCATTCCATGTAGGACATCCCCCACAGCCCCCTCGGTGGCCCCTCGCTGGGCCAGGCAGCGCCCCCAGCTCTGTGCCAGACCCTGATGGCAGGAGGAGGCTGTGGTACAGCCATCCCCAGCCCCTCCCAGGAAAAGGGAGGTGGCTGGGGGTTATTTTCTGTTAGACAGCATTCACCAGTGCCTGTGGATTTGGGGAGGTGGAGTTTGGAGGTACTGCTGGCTGTGAGTCCGTGTGGGAGAGAAACCACGTTGATATGGAACAATCTGTGAGGTGTGTTACCATTTTACTAAAATGTAACGCCACATGTTACAAAGAAGAGTTGTCTGAATAGAGAGAAATTATCCAAAATGTTATCCCAGGAGTCAGGAGTCCTTGGACTGGGCTGGGAACAAGTGAGTTAAAGGTATTAATTGTGCACTATAGGAGTGAAACGGTGTCAGGAAACACACACTTGGGTGAGGTGCTTTGGGAAAGGAAGTGTTGCCCCTGTGGCTGTAGGAGGAAGCCTCTTTCTTCTGTGGCAAACAGAAAGAAGGCTGCAGAGCCTGGGAGGCAGCTTATTCCCACTGTTAAATCCTGGGGCTCCTCGCTGCTGAACCCCAAGGGAGAATTACTGAAGGGTGAGATCCTTCCTGGGAGCTGTAAAATGGCCAGGGAGCCTGGAATATGGTTTTAATTTCTTCATACCCTTAAAGTTGTGTTGCATTTCTTTTCCCACATTGTTCAGTCTTCTGTGTTTGTTCAGTTTTCCAAATCCTTTGAAAGCAGAACATGGAGATGCTGCAGAAACCTGGGAAACACAGAGTTAATGAGCTGCTGTGTCCCAAACAGTGATAACAGGATCTGCTGGAGAGGAGGCTGTGTGGAGGCAGGGCAGTTCTGCTCCTCCCTGCTATCTGTGTCCCTCTCCCAAAAGGAAAGAAGCTCCCAAGGTTTGTAGATGCCTGTGGTGAAAAAGGAATGGCAAGTGTCAGAAGGGTCCAAAAAAGCTCACAAAGTTCTAACAGCAAATTCCACTCTCAACATGGGAATTGGTATTTTTGCCCTTATCTTCTGGTAGGAAGAGAAATAAAAAGAAAAGAAGGAAGAGAGAGGGAGATCAGAGAGATGAAGGGGAGGACATCACCAGTCCTGGCTCCAGCATCGATCCAGCTGTGTTCAGGATCCCAGAGGTGCCCTGTGAGCCCTGGATCACCCTTTAACAGCCAAGTTTCCCACACCCTGGGGCTGCTTTTTTCACTTTTGATGCAAACAAGTCAGCAGACACAGCCCATCCCTCTGGATCCTCTTAGAAATGGATCAGGGGGTTTCTGGTGGTTTTGATCCCCCTGATTGATCAGCCTTTGTTGGCACTCCATGCCCTGAGCTGTGCTTATCTCCAGGAGCCAGAACAAGGGTGTTTGTCCCAAAAAAAGAGCTGTCTCTGCTGTGTGTGCCCCCCTTTTCCAGCCACATCCTGTCCTTCCCCATTCAGTGTCTCACACAACAGTCCTTGGCTGGCTCCACAGCTGAGACACAGCCCTTTATCTCCTGGCCTTCTACAGAATCCAAAATGATAAACCTGAGCCTGAAAAATGACCAGCCTGGGACTCTACTTGCTACATCAGAATGCAGGCAAAGAGAATTATTTGAAAATTTAGATAGCAAAAAGCATGGTAGAGAGAAATAAGACCCCAGAGAGGAAATGAAAGGGAGGAAAAGAGCTGAATTATTGCTGTCAGTGAAAACTAAGCAGCTGCACAAAGAGTTAAGGAAAAAAAAAAAAAAGGAGGAAGACAAGCCCAAAACTGGAAAAAAACAGAGGGGCTGAGAATTTCAGAGGGTCCCCCTCTGCAGCCACACCTTATTCCAGTTTGTCCCTTGTTACCCAGCTTTGGGACACAGCAGCATTTTAACTCCTTGGTGCCCGGGATGGAGCACCCCAGGGCACTGCCCACACCGTGTTGGGACCCACAGCTCTTATTTGGGCCAGTTCAGCTGCAGCTGCAGAAATTCCCATTCTGCCACGGCAGGAATTTGCCACTGTGGTACCTTAATTTTAAATTAAGGAGTGTAGGTGCTGTGTGGAGTCAATGGCTGTAGCCTCTGGAATTCTTTTGGGGTTAAGGTTGGCAGATTCTGCTTCTCACCCAGGAGCCATAAATTAACCTGAGCAGTTTGGCACGGGGGGATTTGCTCCAGGGATTTTAACTCTTTGCCCTCCGGGACCTACACCAGCATCCTGCTATGTTATTACTGGATATTGTGTTCCCATGTCTATTAAAGATTTTTATTGTTGACAAGAACCAGCTGGAATGGGAATGTCCAGGCCATTATTCTGGCTGCATGGGTAAGATTCCACTTGCTGGATGTGTGGCTATTAAGGAAATTTCCCTGCCTGCCCATCGAGGAGCCACTGTGGAGTCACAGCTGAGCATTACCTGAGCTGGGACCGGCTCCTGTGAGCCGCTGGGTCCCTGTTTGATCCCACACCACACTCAGGTTTCCTCACAGACTCCATCCCAGATTTCCCATTGCAGAGCCTCGGCCAGCTGGATCCTTACATTAATTTAACTTTGATAAGACAACAGTGTAGCAGCTCAAGGTGTTGCCTCCATGCAGGGACACCAAACAAAGGAATTCCGCCCCCTCCCCGAGCTTTCCTCCCCTCACGGTTTAAACAGCAAATGTGGGATGCTCGGCTCCTGCTGTGTCCCTGAGTGTCCCTCACTGCGCCCTTTGTTATGGAAAGCTCGGGCAGTTCCCGGCCCCTGGCTCGGCATTGTTTCCCTCCTGGATGCTCTTGCAAATCCCTTGGGTCAGATCCAGCGGGATCGCTTTTCATGAGCCATTTCCCGCTGCACCCCCGAGCTCCAGGAGGTTCGGGGGGTGTTGGAGGAGGTAAGGAATGACCTTTGTCCGCTTCACCCCGAGTTCCCCTCCCGTTCTTCAGGGGACACAAGCGGTTCTCTGATCTGTGCGCTTGTAGCAGCTAAAGCTCCAAGGAGTTAAGGCTGTGCCCCAAACACCGATAAGGAGCGGGATAGAACAGGATGCGGTTGGAGAGGAGCGCACGGCAGCTTGGCCAGTGCCCTTCCAGCTCCTCCTGGGGACGCGGAGACACGCCACACACAGGACAAGGCCAGCGGGGAAAGCGGGCAGGGAGATCTGCAGAGGAGCATCGAGAGCTCCACAACCCCTCAGAGCCCCCCGACCCAATTCCAGAAAGGTCCAGCAGCAGGATTGCGCACACTCCTGCATTTGCATGGGGAGTGGGAAACCTGATACCGGGGCGGGGAAAATTTACCCATAAGAAGGTGCCCCCACAGCACCCTCGGGACCCTGCACACGCTGCACCCACCCCCGGATCGGCGCTGGAGCCAGGGCTGGTGATGTTCCCTGACCTCTCCCCTCTCCCCTCCTTCCTGTTTAATTTACTAATAGAAGGCAAGGCGCTAACTCATCGCAATTTCCATGCCAAGTGTACCATTTACTAATCAAACTTTGTAGCTCTTTCGGGACCCTCTGTTTGTCGTTCCCTTTGGACCCTGGGCATTCCCTGAGGAATTTCGCTCCCCTTGGAGCGGGACACGGCACTGCTCGTTAAACATCCTCCTTCCGAGACCTTCTGCTCGTGTTCGGGGTTTCTCACGGGATTGTGTCGTGGCCTTGTAAGGACACGATTTATTCCTTTTACTAATAAGAGTCTGGATTTGTCACCTGTCACTTTGTCGGTGTCACCGTGGGGAAAACATGGAGAAACAGAGTCAGGGAAGAGCCTGTTTGGGGTCAAGGAAACTTCTTTAAAGGAGCTTTTTTGCGTGCGTGTTTCTGCTTGAGTTTTGTCCGGATGTTTGATTAGTTGGCTGGAAATTTCAGGGGTTTTAATTAAAATTGTCAAATGCCACGGGTCGTTCTGCACGGGGAGGGGAAGGGAGGAGCGAGGGTGAAGCCATGGGGGGAACTCAGCGGCTGCCACCCCCCAAAATCCCAAACCCCCGGTTTCGAGGCCTCTTTGCATGGGGAAGAAGCGGGCAGGGAGGTGGGGGCCGGTCCCGGGATCCGCCTGCGCTCCGGGCGGGGGAGAGTCCGTCCCTCCCCCGGCCCGGGACCGCGCTGCGAGACGGCGAATCCCGCGTCCCGCCGGTGCTCGGTGAGGAGTCCCGGGGCTCCGGTCCCGTCCCGCGGCCGGTGCTCGGTGAGGAGTCCCGGGGCTCCTTTCCCGACCCGCGGCCGGTGCTCGGTGAGGAATCCCGGGGCTCCGGTCCCGACGCGCGGCCGGTGCTCGGTGAGGCGTCCCGGGGCTCCGGTCCGGACGCGCGGCCGGTGCTCGGTGAGGAGTCCCGGGGCTCCGGTCCCGACGCGCGGCCGGTGCTCGGTGAGGAGTCCCGGGGCTCCGGTCCCGGCCCGCGGCCGGTGCTCGGTGAGGAGCCCGGGGCTCCTGTCCCGTCCCGCGGCCGGTGCTCGGTGAGGAGTCCTGGGGCTCCGGTCCCGACCCGCGGCCGGTGTTCGGTGAGGAGTCCCGGGGCTCCTGTCCCGACCCGCGGCCGGTGCTCGGTGAGGAGTCC
>VZRH01005657.1:388650-403982 GCA_013397555.1 Urocynchramus pylzowi | reverse complement strand
TCTTCCCACAAATTTACCCTAAAGCAGGACANCTTCCCACAAATTTACCCTAAAGCAGGACAACAGGACACAGGGAATTGCTTCCCACTACAAGAGGGCAGGGATGGATGGGATATTGGGAAGGGATTGTTCCCTGTGAGGGTGGGCAGGCCCTGGCACGGTGCCCAGAGAAGCTGTGGCTGTCCCTGGATCCCTGGCAGTGTCCAAGGTCAGGATGGACAGGGGTTGGAGCCACCTGGGATAGTGGATGGTGTCCCTGCCCATGGCAGGGGTAGAATGGGATGGGCTTTTAAAGTCCCTTCCAACCCAAACCATTCTGTATTTCTATGATTCAGCCTCCATTCATGCTTTTGGTCTCCAAACTGTTTTAAGGCTGAAGCCTTAAATTCTGGCTTGTGAAGTCAGCTTTGCATGTCCTGGATGCTACAGGGGTGAGAAAGGAGAAAACTCCTCAGATTGTGTCATCCCAGCTCTAGGGCAGCAGCCAGCTGGAGAAACAGGTAATAGATCCTCTCTGGTCAAAGAGCCAGCACAGATAAAACATTAAATGCATGTGGCTGGGGAGCCTCAGCCACGGTGTCTGCCATGCATTTTTAATCAGAGGAGCACATGTGCCCCTGCAGCAGGGTGGTGCACGCTACTGGGGAGGTGCTGCCCTGCACCCACAGCCTTGGGATCACCCTGAGGAAGCAGAGGCACCCTGGAGCATCACCAAGCTGCAGAGCTGCCACTGCCGCCCGTCCCTGGGGCCAGATCTCCTGCTGCTTTGATCTGCCCCTGACCTTTGCTGTTGCAGCTGGGAAAGCTGCACATATCAATTTTATGTGGATTATGATTTTCTGTAGATTGCCCCAAAAGCTGCTAATTGTGCACACAGCTATTTATAGCATCCTAGAGCAGGAGTCAGGTGGTTTTGATGGCATGAGAGGTTATCTGCACATCCAGCCATGGACCTGACACTTCAGTATTTTCTTTTCAGTGGTGGCAAGAGGCATTTCAAAGTAGGCATTTTCTGCTTGCTTTGAAAGGCCTCTGAAATTTCCCACCTCCTTTCAAAAGGAAAGACCTCATTTGCTGCTGACCTTCTGGAATTTCTTGCCGTGTGTTTGTGGGGGTGTGGGGTGAAGGATAATTTGGGGTCAGACCTGCTCCTGGCTGGGGTTCAAGACACCACATGTTCAGTCCCTCTCCTCATCATGAGCAGATAGGAAAAGGTGTCAGGTCTGAAAGGGGAGGTTTAGCAGCTGCTGTGTGGCCAATCCCACCCTCCTGTATCCCCACCCCAGCTTTGGGACATCTGTGTCTGCAGCAGGTGGTAAAGCAGTTGAGGATCAATGGAGAGAGCACTGAATGGGATGCTCGTGCAGCCTGGGTTCATTTGGTGGCACAGTGGTGGCCTCACCATCTCTGCTGGCTCCCAGGAGTGTGGCAGGAATGCAGGTGCTAAACCAACCAGCTAATGCTGCATCTTCTGCTAGAAAAGCCATTTGTGCCTCTGCATTTGTTCCTTGCTTGTCCTGTGTGGGGTCATGTGTCTCCTTGCCTTTGCTGGGAGAGGAAGTCAGTGATTTTAGCTGCTTGGAAAAATAAAAGTCAATGTTCATTGGAGCTATTGCTGCAGGATTCTGCACCTCCCCACTCTGGCCCTGGCTGCCTCTGAGCTATTTGTTCCTTTCCTGGCTCTTTTTCTGCCTCTGCTGCAGGTGAAATTAAAAAGGAGCACCATCACTTCACTGATTCAGTGTAGCCCTGAACTGTGCAGTGTCTATGCATGTTGTTCCAGCAGCACCAATCCCTCATGCTGAGCCCCTCGTTCTAGCCCAAGTGCTATGCAGGATGAGCTCCTGCCTCATAATGGATGCAGCCCACTGACTCCTTCAGTGAAAAGAGAGATTTTTTTTTCCCCCATGCATTGTATTAAGTGCTTGCTTGCAACAGGCTGGAGCAGTCATTCAGAATATTTTAAGAGTGTCTTTCATGCTGTCTGAAATACCTGGCAGTGCACAAAGGCCGAAAGTGGGAGTAATTGACTGCAGGATTATTCTCTGCTGCCTGAAATAAAAGTACAGTGTCTGCGAGTGTGACACGGAGTCAGAGCCACACTGAGAGGTTCATGGAGGCTTTTGGTGTAATTAGACACAATTATCCTGGTGCCACAACGTGCTTCTTCCAGAAATCCCACGTTGGCTGGGACATCAGGGGCTAGCAGACAGCAGTCAGGGTCTTGGAGGCTGGGAGCTTGGGAGATTCGTAGCAACATGGCATTTGTCCTTGGGCAGGGACGCTGGGAGATGGATCTTCACGGAGAAAACCTCCTGGAAGGATCTTAGAGGTGTTCCCATGAACTCCAAAGGCTGCTGTGCCTGTGCCACTGCAATGGTTGCTGCAGCTGGGGAGCTGCTTGCATTTCATAGCCAACATCCTTTGGGACAGTCACCTGGGAATCTTCCCGACCTCTGGAATATGGATCCCAGAGCCCCATGGTGTATCAGGCCATGCCTGTGTCTTGAGGGTACTCAGCCCAGCTTCTCAAACAGCCAGAAGTTGTTTTACAGGACTTTTTTTCCTCTCCCAGCCAGATGTTTGTCTCTGTACCTCAGTCATCTCTGAGAGCCCTGTTAAACCAGCCCAGGCTCATAAAGGATTACAAAACCCTGCTGAAAGCCAGAATTCCTTGTAAAAAGGGGAAAGGTGTGTGAAAAGAAAAGGGGTCGGTGTGGTGAGAAAACGAAAAGAGGAGTGTCTGGGCTATGAGGGGAGAAACCAACACCTCCTCATCAGCAGAGGTGCATTCTTTACCAGGAATCATGGACTGGTTTGTGTTGGAAAGAACAAAAAAGCTCATCTTGTTTCACCCCCTGCCATGGGCAGGGACACCTTTTACTGGGCCAGGTTGCTCCAAGCCCTGTCCGGTCTGGCCTTTTTACAGCAAAAGATGTCTTTGAGTAGAAAAGGGTGAGACCTGGAGCTGGTGTAGCTGGACATCCATGAGCTCTGCCATTTCACAGCCTCCCAGCTGTGTTTTTTAGGCTCTGCCAGGTTAATTGACAGATCCAAGGCTCCCCAGGATAATATCCACCAGCACTAATGCAATTAGGACAAGTAAAGAGTGGAATGAGGGTAAGGAGGGGGGACAATAGGGAAGCAGGCATGCAAACCATCCATGGAGATGTTTCCAAGGACAACTCCTTGGGAACAATCTCCACAAGGCACTCTGGAGTTAAAAGTGTATCTGTCAGGTAGCACAGCTTTCAGCCCAAGATCTTTCTCTCCTTTTCAGGATTATGCTTCTATTACGTGACTTTAGGGGAGGAAAAATGTGTAAATAAGCCAGATGCGACTTCTGTGGTTTGGAAGGAGCCAATACTTGACCCTGTCGCTTAATCAAAATGCTTTCACTGATTTTTATTCTGTTCTAGAGGTAGACACTGATTGGTGCTGCTGACAGATGTGCACAGAAGCTTTCAGCTTTCCTCAGAGCTCCGAGCTCTCCTGAAAGCAGCCCATGAATTATTAAGGCAGGAGATTATCTTAACTGGAATGGATGTGGCTCTTTCCTCCACAGTGAAGTTGGGGCTCACTCCGAGGGGTGGGTGGGCTCCCCGTGGAGGGTTAGAAACCCAAAATGGGAAAGGCTCTCCTTGCTTTTATGGGAAGTTTGCAGCAGCTTACAGAAGCTTTGGCTCCAGAGTGGATATGGAGTCTTCATGTTGTATGTTTCCGTTTTTGTGTTTTAAAAAATTCCTCCTTGGTGCTGCTTTTACTTACTTATTTATTTTACCTTTCTTTTTGATTCAGAGATAAAAGGTTCTGGAGTGCCTGTTGATGGATTCCTCCTGGCCATGGCTTGGGGGCTCTTGGGGCAGCACAGGCCCAAGCATTGCTCTTCCTTGCTCTCCCTGGGTCGTAAATTCCTGATCAGAGCAGAGCCATGATCCTTCTGGCCTCCCTGATGGACACTTTCACCAGGGACCCCTGGAATGAAAGGGCTTGAGAGCGAGCAGGGAGGATGGTCCTCCCTCCCTCTGCCCCTCAGTCAGGGCAGAGTCCAAAATGCATCTCAGAACCCCCCAGGGCAGCAAAGCCCTCCCTGGTGGGACAGGCAAGGCTCAGCCCAGCTGTACTGGGAGAGGGGCCCGTGTGGCTTTGAGGGATGGCTCAGACCCTGCTGCCCACTTGCCCCTTCCCCAGCATCCCCCTGGCCAGGGGTGGGGGACATTCACTGCCCCCAATCAGCTGGACAGGCTTTGGGGAAATCAGAACCTGGCAGCCCCGAGGCTCCCGTGTGCTCCTCTGGGAACTCTCGAGCTCCCTGCTCACCTTCCAAATCCGAATCCATCACCGGGACAAACCTCCGACTCTGCATTATGGCAAAGCTGTCCCTTGGGCCTCGTAGGTGGTGATAGGATCATCTCAGCTCTGAGTTTATATTCTCATAAATCTTGAAGAAGGTGATTTTTCTGTTTTGGTTGTTTTTTTTTTGTTGTTGTTGTTTTTTTTTTTTTTGTTGTTTTTTTTTTTATCTTCTCTCTCGTTCCCTGCTTTAATTACCAGCCGCAGGCATCCAGCTAACAAACAGGGCACACTCTCCTTGCCACGGAGCTGTCAGCAGAGCCCAGGCTCAGGGAATTGCTGGAATTCCTGAAATTCCACTGCAAAGGTTCCCGAGGACCCTAGTTTTAAGATGCAGGGGGAGCTAAGGGGACGCTGGGCAGACCTGGGTGCTGTGAATTCAGCCTTTTTCTGGGCTGTTCCCTTCCTGGTCATTCATAGAGGATTCTTGGGATGCGCAGGTCCAGGAGTTGGGCTCGCTGATCCCTGTGGGGCCCTTCCAGCCCAGGATATTCCATGATTCTGTGGTTTTACATCCCCTGCTGCAGATGCCTCCTGGGAACTCAGCCTCTGGATGCTCCCAGGGATGCAGCTGCTTCCCAAACCCTGCTGAGGATTTGCCCTGCTTAAGGAGCACTGACAGATTGAGAAGCACTCTGTGCTGCTTTGCTCTCCACCTCACACAGATCCATTTAGAGAGGGAGATGTTTGATTGCAAACCCATTTAGGATTTGTTTTCATGGTTTCAGGCTCTTCCTTTGCATTAAAGTGCTCCAAGACTGCAGCCAACCACTAAAATGCAAAACCACCCATAAGAAAATATACATTAAATGGAGCAAAACAAAAAAAAACCTAAACCCACGACTTGGATAAATTAAGTGAAACACACCATAAAACAATAGGAACTACTATAAATCACACCTAACCAACAAAATCAACATACCAATATCTGGTTTGCCAGCACATACTTCTCTGATAAAAATAAACTGTTCTTAGAATGAACCTCTGCTTTGATTTATATCTCACAGGCCAAGTACACACAAGGAGGATGTAAAATCTGCTAATATAAATACCACTGGTCTCAGGCTTTTATCAGATGCCTTCTACCAGGAAAAAAAGGGCTCTTTTCTTTTCCTGCTCAGGCAATTAATGTGTTCCTTTGAGCCAAGCTCCCCTGTTTCCTCCTTTTTCAAAGCCATAATCCTGGGTGTGGGCCCCACTGAAAATTACCCCAGCTCTCCATGCCAGGGAACATCTCTGAGCCCTGAGCCCGGGCAGGCTTACAGAAAGGGTGGGCAGGTCCTGGGGAAATGAAACACAACTACAACCAAAGGTACAAAGCAGCTGCAGAGGCCCCAGAGTGGGCTTACACCCCCACCTTGGACAGGCTGAACCCCCCCAGGGCCATGCTCAGTGTGTGATAGCTGGGATTTTTGGGGAGATTCTTGGGAGGCATCGGCTCTCTCCATAGCCATGGTGTGACCATGCTGGTCATCATGGAATGGTTTGGGTGGGAAGGGACATCAAAGCCCATCCCATCTTACCCCCCTGCCATGGGCAGGGACACCTTCCACTGTCCCAGGCTGCTCCAAGGCCAGTGCAACCTGGCCTTGGACACTTGCAGGGATCCAGGGGCAGCCACAGCTGCTCTGGGCACTCTGTGCCCACCCTCCCAGGGAACAATTCCTTCCCAATATCCAGCCTTAACCTCTCTTCAGCTTAAAGCCATTCCCCTTGTCCTGTCGCTCCATCCCTTGTCATCCAGGCATGTGAACACATTGCACCTGAACGAGACATCTCCCCATCCCAATTTTAACCCACGTCAGGGAAGGAGGACAATATCCTGGAGCTGTGGGTGCCTGTGCTTGCACCTCACCTTTTGGTGGTGCAGCACAAATGCTGCCCAGCTGCTGCCTCCTGGAGCTTTCAGAATGCTTCCTCCTTTCTCACTGATCCTGGGCAAACAACCTGTGATTAATAACTTATTCTATGAGTTTTACCTCTGTGGCTTAAATCTAATTATCCCAGCTGTAGACTGGCCAGGCTTTGGAAACAACACATGGAATAAGCGGGGTTTGATCCCAGAGTTGCCATTCATCCTTTTCCATTTGCGTTTTCCCTGGAGAGGCAGCTGGGGCAATGGGGCTTTTACCTGCACTGCATAGAGCTATGCTTAAACTTCCATCCTCTCTCTGTGTTCACAGTTCTGAACTATTTGTGGGGGGGCCTCAGGTAATAATCTGTGTCTCTGCCCCCAAATGGGAGTTCAGTAGCTGGAGCAGTGCTGGAGACCCAGAGAGCATTGTTGCACAGATACCTCCTGGGTGGGATAATTCAGTCTGGGCTGGGATGTGCAAAGGGCTACAGTTATCATGGGATCGTGGATCTGGGAAATAACACACCTCCAGTGCACTAAAAACCACAGCCCAAAAGTTGGGGGAACTGATAAAAAAATCCAGCTTTACCTTCCACTGTCTGGTTTTCCCTTTGAAGGCTGCACTGACAGGACATTTGGCATTTCTGTGTCTCCTGCCCCCTGAGCTTTCCTCATCCTCCTGCAACCTTGCTGGAGGTGTAGCTTTCCTCTGAAACAAACAAAAAAATATTAATGTTATTCTCTTCCAGCGAATATATTTATTATTCTTATCATTCTAAAGAACACGGGCAACTCGGGTTGCACAGGATTAATTTTTCTTTCGCCCCTTCCTACTTTGCTTACTTCCGCTATTTTTTCCATGGATTTATGACCACGATCCCGTTGCTACTGGAACCAGGGGAAGGGCTACGTTACCTCAGGATTTAAAGCCGCGGGAGTGATGTTCCAATGCCGGCACTGGAAGGGCAAACCCGGGAGCAGCAGGGCGTGACCAGCCCTGCCGGAGGAGGATCTCCGTGGGGCATGGGGAGGGATGCCTCGCTCGGGTCAGGTTGCTCTGACATTGCTGGGGCAGCGCTCTTCCCTCAGCTCCTGTGATTTGCTGCCAGCCGCCCGTGCCTCGTTAAGGGGATAAGGAGACGCAGATCTGCATTTCCCCAGATTTTCATCGCTGGACAATGCTCCAGGCAACAGGAGATTGCCTGTCCCCGGACAGACATCTATTTATTTATTTGTTCTGCTGATTTTTTGGATGACTCCCCCTTTTTTTGGGTATATTTTGGAGCCCCGTGGTTTTCTGCACAAAGGGAGCTCAAGATACACCTCCCATGCCTGGGTTTGCCAGCACCAGAGGAGAGGCAAACCACCGTGGGTCTGTGTCCAAAATGAAGAGATGCGAGCACACAAACCCAAACTTCCTGCCACTGCAAAGCTATCAAGAGCCCTTGACTGCTTTGAATCCTGTCCTGATTAGTAATGATGTTTTTAATTGAAATTTCAAGGTTCATTACTGAATGCAGATTAATTAAATTGCGAGGAGAGATAATGAGAAATGTTCCCTTTGGAGCCATAAAGGAGCAGACGTGTCCTAGCAGGACTTTCCCAGCCCAACCTACTGCCCATCTCCCCAGAGAGCCTCTCCAGGGTGGAAAGCTGCCGTGAAGAGGGGCTTCATCCCTCTGGGCAGCCCTGCTGAGCACCAGGCACGAGGGCAAGCTTGGCACCCTCTGAAACCAGGCCAGCAGCATCTGTAAATCAGACTTGCCAGGCTTTTTCCCAGTTGCTGCTGGGGGAGAATCTGGAAACCTCTGGGTTTCCCTGTGGGAAAGGTTAATTGAAAGCTGAGGCTGGGAGATTTCCCGCTCTGGTGTGGGGGACCTGGTGATGTGCTGGGCTGACTGGGATGTCCCTGGGTTGGCGCCACCCTCCTGCACTCCCACAGTGAGGCAGGAGGGCAGTGAGTGTCCCCATGACTTTACTTTCCCTCTCACAAAGTCACTTCTGTACCCACAGCAAGCTGTGGACTCAAAGTAAATTGGGTTGGGGTTCTTCTGGGGTTTTCAGCCAGCCCTTCTTGCCCTGAGGCAAAGCCCTCCCTGGTGTGCCTTTGCATTTTAGAAACACCACTGGGAAGAAGCTGATGGCAAACACCTCCCAGACATCTGCCCTGCAAGAGGCACCCTGCCTGTCTGTCTCCTCTGGAGAGCTCAAATGTGCTGGGATGGGTGTTCAGAAAACCTGGGGGAAACCAGGACTGTGGGTGCTTGCAGTCCTCAGGTCACCGGGGAGGTGGCTCTGCCCCCAGTTCTGTGGAAGGGGCTTTCTTTTGGGTTTTCCCATCTGCCCCCTTGGTGAAAAAATCTCCACTTGGAGAGCTGGATGTCCATAGTGTGCTTTCTTTCCCAGCTCCAAAAGTTCCAGCCAAACAGGGTCAGTCCTACCATACCTACTCTGCAAACCTGGCAGGAAATGTCTGCTGTCCTTCCCTAAAGAACTACAGAGAGCTGAGGAATTTCTTGCAGATGTTTGATGGTCTGGTGGACACTTCCATGCTCCTGAGGGCAATGTGGGACCTGTGTGTGGCAAAGCAAATCACAGCCAGGCTTGTCAGCGTCTCCAGAGGAGGGAGTGAGCACCAACACAGTCTCCACAAGGTCTCCGTGACTTCTGTACACCACATATATTCTGGAGAGGTCTGTGAAAATTAGAAAGCTTTAATTGAGCTCATCTGGACCCTGGTAAAATTACTCTCCTGACTGCAGGATGATGGAGCAGATAAAACAGCACTGAAGATATTATTTCCTGGAAGCTTTTCTATTTCTGTCAGCTCTTACTTGCTAGCTCTGCCCTCCCTGGGGGATGAGCTCTGCTTTCATACACTAGCGGGTTTTTATTTGGCAAAAAAAAAAGAGTGGGTTTTGGCAGAAAAAAGAGACAGTACATCAATGAAAAGGGGAAACCAATTTTTTTCCAAATGCTTCAAAGCTACCAGTTAAGGGTTTCCAAAAAGCTTTGGCGTGGAGAGTAAGTGGATACTAAAAGAGATGGGAATTGGCTCATATCCTGCACAACTTTCATGATTGCTTGAAAAAGCACCCGAGTTTTGTCAGTGTATTTGTGTAGACCACTCTGCTGGAGACTCCCTGCTGAGGGACAGGGTTGTTTCATCCAGATTTTAACCCGGCAGCTCCTCAGCACTCCTGGGTTCTGCTAGGAGCAGGTTTTCGGGGGGGAAAGGCAGGAATTTGTGTGGTTTTGGATGGGTGAGCAGCAGGGTGACCCCATCAGGCCCACAGGCTTTAGGAAAGCTCCACACCAAGACAGTGATGTGCAAGGGGTTATCTGGCCAAAAAGACTTCCCTCCTTCATTCCACTTATTGATTTATTTTTCTGCAGGCTGACTGAGCTCGTGATGCCACGGGGGTGAACTCATCCACTGTGTCCAGGCAAAGCCAGGGATGCTGCTGTACTGCCTGTTGGGCCAGCAGGGAGACCCCCTCCAAGCACCTGCTTCTGGAAAACCAAAATCCCAATGTTTCCTGGGTTTTTTCAGTCCCCTCCAAGCATTTCTTACCTTGCAGGGTTCTGCAGCTCGTTATTCAATATTCCAGTGGGAGGGGAATTGGGCAGGGCTGGGGTTTGCCAGCCTGGAGGGGGAGGCTGATGCCTACCCTGGGAAATCTTAGTGTAAGGCTCCATCTCCCCCATCCAGAAGGAAATTAGGATGGACCCGTGGCCTGGAAAAGCCCTTGTCAAACCTTGCCTGGGGATAAATAATTGCACAGGTGCCACTGCCCACTGCCACTGGGGAAAAAAACCCAAGAGCACCTGGAGCACTGGTGCCAAGACATGTTTTTTTTCTGTGTGTTGCCTGAAAAGCTGCAGAGCATCCCTGAATCCTGGGATGCTGCTGAGGATCCTGGAACATAGGATGCAGCAGGAGCACAGCCTGGGCATGCACTTTGCAAACAGCCAGCCCAGTCCCTAACACTTCAGCTGAATGGGTGACTAAATAAAGATGAAATGGAGACTGATGCTCCCGTTTGCATCGGGAAAGGTCTTGAGTCTCTTTTAGCTGCCTCATCCAGGATAAATCCTGGGTGAAGGCATTGCCTCACCAAACCCTGGGCAGTTTTTATCCCCAAGTTTGTCTTGTTTCCAGTTGATCTCCTAATTACAGGGAATAAAAAATTAAACGAGAGGATGGCAGCGAGAAGTGGGTTGAATTTGTCAACAGCTGGCCTTGATGTGGGCTATAGGTCCCAGGGCACTGCTCCAGAAATCCTATTTACACCGAAATAAGGACAGGTATAAACTGGGGATAGGGCAAAACCCTATCTAGTTTTTTTGTGTATCCTTAACTCAAATTTATCAGCCAAGTCTCTTGCTGTTTAAACAAAGTGGAGTCTTTTCATGGGGAGGTATTATTGGGATGAAATCCTGCTTTATTAGCAAACAGAATGAAACACCACAGTCCTTCCTTCCACGGAAATTTGGGGTTTGCTTTCTTTAGAAACCCCTGACCTAAATGGTAATTACAGAATTTTGAGAATTGGCTGGAACAAAAGAAAAAAAAAAAAGGGGGGGGAATGTTCTTGCTTGTCCCAGCACATTTTATTTTCCTCCTGAATGCAAGGAAAATGAACGTGGAAAGACCAAGTCTGGGTTCTGCCTTTCCCCTGTGCCGACATCTGGAATGAGATGCAAATGCACATAAACAATCGATCTCCAAAACCCACAAAACTAGGGCAAATCCCTCACAAATCAACACAGAACGTCCTCAGCCTCCGAGAGGAGGGGTTTGGCTTTGAGGGGAGACCCATCCAGTTTCTTTGTAAACCTTCTTCCCCCTCTGCCCATGGAAAAGCACTGGCCCAGGGAGATGTGTATAAACGGAGAGAGCACAGCAATTGCCAATTAAATGCTCTTTAAAATTTAATCTGAACATTAAACCTAGCAGAGAGCTGCACTTAGGGCTCTGCCCACTGTGGACCCCATTGTCTGTGGGGCACAGAGGGTCCCAGGGAAGGGGCACTGTCCCTGGTTTGTGGGAGCACAGCTGGCTGGAAAAGGGGTCCATGATGAGATACTGGGGAGAAATCCTTCGCTGGGAGGTGGGGAGGCCCTGGCACAGGGTGCCCAGAGAAGCTGTGGCTGCCCCTGGATCCCTGCAAGTGTCCAAGGCCAGGTTAGACACTGGGGCTTGGAGCAGCCTGGGACAGTGGAAGGTGTCCCTGCCCATGGCAGGGGTGGATGGGATGGTTTTCAAGGTCCCTTCCCACCCAAACCACCCTGTGATTCCATGGTTCTATGTGAGCTGCTTTGTGATAACCCAAACATGCCAGGAGGGCAGTCTGGAGACTCAAGCTGGCAGGGAGTAGCTGTGGATATAAAAATAAAGGCTTTTTGTAAGCAACACTTCTTCCTTTCCATGAACGTTTGGGGCAGCAACACCTCATTCCACAACCATTTCCAGGAGCTGGGAGCTGGAGGGGTGCGGGCCAGGACACAGCCCCAGATCGAGGCTGGGAATTCGCAGTTTTCACCCAATTTTTTTGCTGCTGCCTCCGTGATTTTTAAGCTGCGCCGTTCGCAGTGTTGTTCTCCTGCCATTAGATGTCCCTGTGTCCTACACGGAGCTCAGGCAGGAGGTCACTCCTGGCAGAAAAAGGTCACCGAGCCGGAGCAAGGCAGAGATCTGTTTTTATTGGGGTTTGCAGCTTTTGCCTGCGAGGAAACGCCTTTTCAGAGGGAGAGGCTGCGGAGGAGCCGGTGCACAGATACGTGCGGGTGGTTCTGCATTCCTGGCTCATCCAGCGGCAGGAAGGATGGTTATCCCGAGCTGCATGTCCTGCCAGCCCTCCGAGAGAGGGCCGTGCTCTGACAGCTCTCCAGGGGACACTGGGAACAGCGCACGCCTGTCTGTAGCCGCGCATGGCTTTTTTTCCCCCCACATTTGTAATTGCAGCTTTTCCCCCTTTTGGTTATTATTAATGTTGTTCGTTTCCTCAAAAATTGCATCTGTTTAGATGTTAATTGAGTTAATTGTTAGCATTCAGCAGCTGGAGCGGTAATTTAGCACCTGCTGATAAAGATGCCGGGTTTGGAGCCGGGTGACAATGACCACATCGGAGGGCGGCTGCTGTGCCGCGGTGCCAGGAGCGAGGGGATGGGCGGAGGGATGCGCCGGGGCGGCTGCTTCGAGCACGGTGTCAACTTCGGGAGTCAGGGATCGGTGGAGAAACGCTGGAATCACGAGAAAAACCTCCTGAAGAGAAAATACAGGCAGCGAGCACCGAGTCGACAATGAACACCGTCCCTCTCTTAGGGGAGGTAACGCAGCAGTTTCCCTGTGTCGGGCTGGTTGGGTGGAATCAAACGAGGGCAGGAATGGAATAAAGACGAACTGACAGCACACGTGAGGAGACCTTTTACCAAGAGTTTTCATGTGAGGGCTTTTCCACAGATAAAATTCCCAGGGAATGAAGAGGATGGTGCTGGGGCAGAGCAGCTCGGGG
The DNA here is from genome assembly GCA_013397555.1 of Urocynchramus pylzowi. Classification (NCBI taxonomy): domain Eukaryota; kingdom Metazoa; phylum Chordata; class Aves; order Passeriformes; family Fringillidae; genus Urocynchramus; species Urocynchramus pylzowi. The sequence goes on along the minus strand of VZRH01005657.1, from coordinate 391,256 downwards.
ATGAGTGATGGTGCCCACAGTGAGGAGCATGGCCTGGCTGCAGATTCCCAGATGCTTTTTCCTTCTTTTCACTCTAAAATCGTGCCATGCCATGGGGCACACGGGCTCTGACAGCTGTGGCACCACTCCCTGGTGTTCTGCACTCCATCCCACCAGGCCTGGTGGCCCGGGAGCCACCCAGCAGCTGCCAGAGCACGGCCCCATCCCTCCACGGTGGGGCTGCTGTGCTGGCAGAGATGGATTTACAAGAGGGCAGGGAAAACCCTCTCACCCCGACCAGGAGGGTGAGCACATCCCACCTCACTCCTGTCTGGAAGGGGTTAATTAGGTGCCTCATCACTGACCCAGGCTGTAATCTCGTGCCAATGAAAAACTGTTGAATAAAGGTTTAAAAGGAAAGGCAGGGCTGCAGCAAGGCTTTGGGGAGTATTTTGTGGGGCTGTGGTGTCAGCAGGGGCTGGTAATGTTCCTGGAGCTGCATGAGCCAGAGGTGGGAGCCCTGTTGGGGTTTTTAGGATGGTATGAGGGGAACAGCTCCTTGGGAAAGATGGGACCTGCTGGGGAGGGAGGTGGAGATGTGCTGATCCATGGGGAGAGTGAGGTTTGGGGAGTGCAGTGGAGAGTGTGAGACACTGCTCGATGTCTCAGAGGGTGTTTGCCTGGATCTTGTAATTGGGAATATCCCACAGTGCTTCTGCTTGGATTTTGTTTGGGTTTGGGGTTTTTTGTTTGTTTGTTTTTGTTTTTTTTTTTTTTTTTCATTCCAATTAGCTTATTTCTTGGGGATCTGGAATCTGGATCCCTGTGCTGTTGCCTGCTGATAGGTGTGGTTGAAATGTGGCTTTCTTGAGACTTCCAGGAGACCAATGAGAGTGAAAGAGCAAGCTCAGCCCTGGGCAACCATGGTACAACCTAAGCAGGCTTAGGGGGTTTTTTGGTGTCAAAGAGGTGACCCTACAGCCCAATGCCATGAGGGGCTTGGGTTTTGCTTGCAGGAGCAGGCTGACCTGCCATGTCTGTGTTTTCCCACTGAGGGGAAGGTGCTGGGCTCCATCTCCGGGCTGGAAGAGCAATTGTTCCTCCGTGGTTCTGTTTCTGGGTGTTGGGACTGGGCATGCTGAGGATACGATGGTGGATTTTAATGCTCTCCAGCCCCTGGCATTCTGAAACCCGGCATGAAATCCCTGCTTATGTTTAAATAATCTGTATGTTTGAGGGAAGGATTATGAGTCAGTGGAGGAGGCAGCGCTTTCTGTGTTTCCTGCAGGGAGATGCAGAAGGGAGTCCTTGGGAAAAGCAGCTTGCTGGAGAGCAGGAAGGACAATCCAGGGATGCTTCCAGCAAGCTCCAAATGTGAGAGAGAGCCAGGAGACAGCTGCTCACAGAGGCAGGGGAAGCAATAATAGCAAGAAATAACATTTAATTACTTCTCATTCCCACTAGTCTGGAGAGGAGAGCTCTGATGCTTGGTGGAAAAGTGCTCTGGCTGTGACTTGGTATTCTCGCCCAGGTGCAGAACCAGCCTGAGGAACGAGGGCTGGAGCATCCCTGGTGCTGCAGGATGGTCACTCGGGTCCTGCTGCTGGGGTTGGTGGCTGAGAGCAGAGACGTGGCACGGGGGAGGCTGTGCCCAAGCTGAGCCCCTGCCCTCCCTCCGGTGGCTGCTGGCACCTGGGGACGGTGGCTCTGCAGCCAGGCACCTCCCTGGTGCCACCTCCACCGTGTCAGCTTCCGCTTTCCTAGGTGGAAGTTTACGGTGTAATTATCGCCTGGTAATCGCTCTGTCATTAAGTGGTCGGCAGGTACCGTCTGAGCAAAGAGGACTTAAACAACATCCCTGTCCTGAGGCTTAAAATATTCCGGTGTGGTAAAGGCAGGGAGGGGGGCAATGGAGATGGGAAAGTATTGATGGAAGTGTGACGGAGGCAACACCTCTGGCTCCCCTGCGTGAGAGGAGGAAACATCCGATTTGTTGGTGCCACCATGGAGGGCAAGGGGCCGGTGTTTAGCACAGAAACAGAGATTATAAACTCCGCGCAGGCTGGACTGACGTGGAATGACGGAATATCCTGAGCTGGGAAGGACACGCACGTCCCTCGTCCCTGCTCAGAGAGGTCCGCCAGTGTATGAGCCTGTGGATGCTCTTCCTTGGGCATCCCGCACATCTCAGCCCCAATTCCCGCTCCTGTCCCTGCTCGGAGGCTGCGGAGGAGCCTTTGGAAGGCTCCTTCTCGCGCTCCCGCGCTGCGCCTTGTCCTCGCCTGACTCCTGCTACAGCTAATTAGCACCTTGACATTTGCGCAGCGAGCGAGGCAGCCTTGATGTTTGGAAGGAACAGAAGGCACATCTGTCTGCGTGCGCCGCTCCGAGGGGAGGAACGCGGCTCCGCGCTGTTTAGAGCAGGCAGTTGGGGGAGGAATTAATTTACAAAATTTTTTGAATGAAAACAATTCCAATAGCTCGAGTGCCCTCTCCCTCCCACGTCAGCTGTTTACAAACTGTCGAGTGGAATCTGTCCCACATGTCCCTTGAACCTACCCAGTAACGCAGGAAAACAGAATTGAAATGCATAATGAAAAACTAATTTTGAAGAGAGGGAATGGGGT
>VZRH01005657.1:365684-376180 GCA_013397555.1 Urocynchramus pylzowi | reverse complement strand
TTTTTTGGGGGGGGTCCCCCCCCCCCCCCATCTCCTCATTCCCATTGTGTCCCCCCCACCTCTTTTTTTTCTTTCCCCCCCATGGAGGACATCTTTTGGTTTCAGGAGAGATCCCACCGAGGGCTACAGCCCAGGAATTCCTGCAATCCTGAACCACTCTCTGAGTGTTCCCAGGGCTGGATTCAATTGACAAGAGGCCCTGCAGCCAACCCCCTTGGACTGCACATGTGTTTATTTAAATGTCAGTGGCCCACACAAGCTGAATACCTATTAGCTGCAGCATGCCTCAAATCCAAAGCAGAACTCCAGTTCATATTTATTGTTCAAAGTACAGATCCCTTTATTGTTGTCATTTCAGTCCCCTCGTATTTATGGAATTATTCAGGCAGCTCTGAGAAGTTAACTAGCACTTTGCAGTGTTTCTTTACTGCCAGGGTATAATATCAGTCTGTAATAAATATATAGGTAAGGGATTTCAGAAAGAAAACAAAACAGCAACAACATATTGCATGTGAAAACTTTACTAAGCAAATAAAACATTCTCTGCCAGAGATGCAGAAAAAACACCAGCAAGCTGGTACCATCTGAAGTCAGTTAATGAGCAGGAGATGGGTAATTCCACTCTATTCTTTTAACTGTTGTTTTCTGCCATTCTCCAGGGTTCCTCTGCAAAGCACTCGGGCAGAATGGAAATAAATTGCTAAGGCTTGTAACAAGAGGTTTATTAAGGGCTGGTGGGAGCTGAGGGCTCTACAAATCCCTAACAGGAGGGAGCAGCCAGGTAGGAGTCAGGTTACAAGAGACAGGACAAGTGGGAAGGGCCTCAAGTTGTGCCAGGGGAGGTTAAAACTGGATATAAGGGAATGTTTCTTCATGGGAAGGTTGCAAATAGTTGGCTCAGGCTGCCCAGGGCAGTGGTGGAGCCATCAGTCCTGGAAGTGTTCAGCAGCTGTGTGGATGTGTTCTAGTGGTGGTCTAGAACGTGGTGGTGGTACTGGGTTGATAGCTGGACTTAGTGATCCATTTATCACTCAGTGATAAATGGTGGTACTGGGTTGATAGCTGGACTTAGTGATCCATTTATCACTCAGTGATAAATGTCTTTTACAACCTAAATGGTTCTATTGTGACCTCAAGGCAGCTGGGCTGGGTGTGAGGGCTGCTCTTCTGGTGTTGGGACTTTCTGGGTATGAATAACACTGGAAATGCCAGTACCTGGTATGAGCAAAGCAGCCCAGCAGTGGCAGGGAGGGTTTGTTTCTGCCGACAAAGCTCAGGGTGGCCCTGGGAAGAAAGGGAGCAGCTGTGGATAACGGGTGTGTTTTGGGCATGGTCACCCGTCCACGACAGGAGGAGCTGCAGTATCCTCATTTCTCTAGGCTTGGTTTATCTCTCCTAAATGAGGAATGCAGACAGAAAACATCTTTTGCACTTGATAGCCTAAAAACCTGCCCCACTTCAGTTCTTACAGTTGGCTCAGTGAAGAGGCATCCAGCAAAATTAAAGAAAAAAGATACTTTCTGCTAAAAGCAAAGCTATCTCAAGTCAGTTTTTAATTTCATTGGCAGCATTCACCTGTGATCTTTCTTAGTTTGGAATGAGGAGAACGCTTCCATTTGATTTGAGAGAATAACAGTTTAATTAAGGGGGAAGAAAAAAAAAAAAAAAGAACTTTCTGTTTGGCTGGGGTAGTTCTGCTGACGTGAATGTGAGCTACTCCAAGCGGGATTTTGGGCTCCAGTCCAGAAGAGCAAAAATGTTTCTTTAAACCCAACTGTAAGGCTGCTGTTCTGTAAGGGGGGCTGTCCTCCTGGCTCATTAAAACCCAGGGAAGATGGGATGCCTTGGGACCAGGGATCATTTCCCTGCTGGTCTCAGTCCCGTCCAGGCTGGCAGCGAGGGGAAGCTGCCAGGCTCCTGTGGCTCCCTGGTGGCCTGGCCCCTGCTCCTGGTGCTCAGGTGTGTGCATCCCAAAACCAGCACTTCACCTGGCATCCTCACCACCAGCCCCAGCACACAGAACCCATTGACTCCATGGAACAGCCCTACAATTTTGGGATTAAGCCTTGAATGCTGCAGCTGAGAAAGGCTGGTGAGGCCGGCGGTGGCAGCTGGCTGTGCCCTGTGGGACAGCAGAGGAAACCCAATAACCAGGGCTGTCGGCTTTGCACCTTGGATGAGTGAGGGATTCACAGCTTGGAAAGTCAGTTTCCAAGGGTAAGTTACCGTGCAGACATATAAGGAAGTGGTGGGATCACTGTCCCTGGAAGTGTTAAAACAACGTGCAGGTGTGGCACTTGGAAGATGTGGGTTGGTGGTGGGCTTGGCAGTGCTGGGCTCAGGGTTGGACTCAATGATCCTGGAGCTCTTCTCCAACCTTCTTGATTCCATCATTCCAGGAGCTGCAGGTACGTGCCTTGCCAAAGGTGTGACCTCACACTCTGTACAGTTGCGTGCTAACTTCAAAGGCATGCTGAGGATGCCTTTGAAGATGTTTCCAGGTCTGACTTGGGTTTCTGCATGAGGAGAAACCTCAGGAGAGGTTTGACTTCAGAGATGGATTTGCAGACAGTCAATAACTGAGACACCCCAAATTGATGGATGCTCTGGGAAATCAGCTTGGAAACATGTAACAGATCTTCAGAGAACTTCTTCTTTCATGATGGTGCAGGAGTCCACCTTCCAAAATCCTCAGTCTTGTGGCAAGATCCTATGGCCAAGCACAGGAGAATGTATCACTGCAGATCCCTGTCACATCCAAACTATATTCTTGTACCTGTGTTGGACCCAGCTCCTTCCTCTGTTCTGATAATTGTAGTTCCATTAATTTTCCAACCTCAGAAATTCTTCTTTTGTTGTGTTAAGGCTATCCAGCTCAATTTTATTTTTGGCTGGCTGTAGAGCACCAGCATCCAAGCCAAAACTCGATGGTAAATCTGTGACAGTCTCTATCAGGAAAAAGGATAATGATGGCACCCAGGAGTTTTATCAGCCACAGCTGTTGCACTGTTTGCTGGAGAAACTGTTCTTTGAAATATACAACCAAAATAAAGAGCTGAGCATCTGCAGCACTATGGATAATTTAACAAGTAATCTCCCCTGAAAGAATTATCTGGCTTTACCAACAGCAAGGTGATAAAAAGTGTTCTTTCCTATGGAGACAGGCTGGGAGTGTTCACCCTGGAGAGAAGGGAGAGGGCTCTGGAGGGAGCTTAGAGCCTGATTTAACCTAAGAGCCTCTTTAGGTTAAATCCTCTCCTTAGGAGAGCAAGAGAGGGACTTGGGACAAGGGCCTGCAGTGCCAGGACAAGGGGAAATGCTTCCCACTGAAGTAGGATAGATTTTGATTAGACATGAGGAAGAAATTCTTCCCTGTGAGGGTGGTGAGGCCCTGGCACAGGGTGCCCAGAGAAAACTGTGGCTGTCCCATCCCTGGAAATTCCAAGGCCAGGCTTGGAGCAACCTGGGATGATGGAAGGTGTCCCTGCCCATGGCAGGGGGTGGAATGGGATGAGATTCTATGATTCCTTTGACCAGCAGGGAAAAAAAGCCCCAACACCTTCTGTCTCCTCTGCAGTTACACAAAAGCACATCCCAATTCTGAACCACCACACTTGCCACCACATGACTGCTGAACCTTGGTCTCTGTGTATGAGCAGAACGTGTCCTGCCCCTTGTCCTGACAGAAGACAAAGGCTCTGCTGATAACTCAGGCTTTAATGTGCAACAGACCACCTGACAAGCAGCTCCTGATAAGGGTGAATCGAGGTCCATGTGCCTCATCTCCTTGGATCACAGTGTGAACATCCTAAACCAATCCCACTGCTGTGCTGCACACACATCCCATTGCAGCATCACCTCTAGAGAGCCTATGGAAACCCTTCCTTTCCCAAAACGAGGGGTACACAGCCCTCATTCTGCAGTGTGGGTGTTATTGATCTGTGTATCAACTCCTCACACTCCAGCTCTGGGCTGGTCCCTGTGGCCTTGTAGCTTTTTTTAAAAACAACTCTTCCATTTGAGTTTCCATCTTATCACATTCAGTCCTGTCCTTGGATCCAGACCAGGAAACCATGGGGTTTCTGTGAGCTGCTCTTTTGCAGAATGGGAAGTCTGCCTTTTTTTCTTTCTTTTTCCTTGTGGAAGAAAGCTAGAGGGATTTCCTGATCTTTTACAGGCCTGATCTTGCCTAGTGATCCTGGAAGAGGGAAGTAGCTCTCCTTTCAGCCTGTGTTTTATAGTCACTCAGACATTTCTAGGGCTGCAGAGGTTTTTGACTCCTCTGACCTCTAATCCTCACATTCTAAACTTTATTTTTTTCATTAATGAGCCAGCACTCACTTCCTTGAATTTCTATTAAACAACGTATCTGCAAGTGAGGGCTGGATTCCAGAGTCCCACCCAGCTATTTAACAGGGTCTTAGTAGAACCCTTCAGACTTTTCAGACATTCCTCTCATTATTTTGATGCCACTGTTGCTATTCCGGACACTTCTGCTGGCACATCTTGCTCTGCTCTGATGCTTTTTAAGAACTCGGTGAAGGTGCTCATAAGGAACACAAATTTTTAAGCTATCACATTTAAGGAGCTTGCATTAGGAAAAAAACTCCTTGCTCCTTGATAAGCAGATAGAGAAAAATTGAGGTATTTTAGTGCTTTAGTGGATTCCAATCCAAAACTAGCTGCGGTTTTGGTTTTGCCATAGGAAAGGGTCAACTGAGGTTTTGTCAAATGCAAAGCACAGGTACTTTTTAATATATATTGGTATTCAGGAAATGCTGTGACCCACATGAAATGAGATTAAACAACCCTTAGAGCAGCAAAACAGAGGAGGGAATAATTGGGAATTTGAAAGGTCCATGCAATTTTGTCTGCACATGTCATCTATCAGTGCTACTTCAGTGTCAAGTGCTTAAAACTGTGAGATCATCTGGATACCTTATTATGAAGGCAGCAATTAAGTGGTGTCTGGAGTGCCAAGCTCTAAAACCCCCTTGGTGCTCTGCTGCTGGTTCCCTCAAAATCCATCTAAACTCAGATCATGGGAACATGATTTAGAAGGAAATTCTTTAGTATGAGGGCAGTGAGGCCCTGGCACAGGGTGCCCAGAGAAGCTGTGGCTGTCCCTGGATCCCTGGAAGTGTCCAAGGCCAGGTTGGAAGGGGCTTGGAGCAGCCTGGGACAGTGGAAGGCGTCCCTGCCCATGGAGGAGGAACCCACCAGGCAGAGGAGGGATATGCAGCTGCGTCCCCTGTACAGTGGTTATGTGCTCTGAACTCCAATATGCTGCAAGTGCAAGCTCTGGGCATCTCCACGAACACTCCAGGGCCTCTAATTCAGTTTCTGAATGGGAGAGTGAGTTGTGGGTCCCTGGTGGGTAGCAGAACCTCCCTGCAGCCTTGGTGAAAAGCTGTGTTTAAGGCTTCCTCCTGTGCTCAGCGTTCCCTGTGGAGCAGCCCTAGGCAGCTGCATCCAGAACACGCTGAATCAAGGCCACTCCCCGTGCTGGCCATGGTGGATCCCATCCTGTCACATCCTGAACGTGTTTGTACGCTCCCAGAGAGCCCTGGGCTCCTTTCTGGGGGCTGCAATTGTCGGCTTGGCTTTTTATGACAGATTTGTCCCAAAGTAGATTGGATCCGCGACAGGAAAGACTCCAAGCACGAGCTCTGCCAGCTGCTCCTCGTCTGCAAAATCTAAAAGTTGCTGCTCCTGAAGCCAGGCATTTTTATTTGCATGAGAAAGCTGTAGCTGACTGTAAGATAGTCTGTGATCTGATTTTAAAAGAAAAGGATAAAAATAAGTCTAATTGTGTTCTCGTTCTGCCTCAATTTAGCTGCTGGCCGTTCTCTTTTGTGCTCCCCACATTTCTGGAAAGCTGGTTGACACTTATTTAGGTTGGCACAAACTAAATATAACCAAGTGTGTGTGAAAGAGCATGGACTGGGTCACAGCTTCCAGAGCAGCAGAAAGAAGCATTTTGTTTAAAATACAAAAATCCAGCTCTTTCTGAGACAGCTCAATGAAACACACAAAACCTGAACAAAAAGTGAGCACTCCATTCAACTCCTCAATGCTGCTGAAATTTTTATTTTATTTTTTTTTTGCCAGCTTTTACAGTCCACAGCCTTCTCATTCAATCCTGAATAATAGCTTTGAATCGGGCTGTAAAAGCTTCCGAAGTTTGAAGTCTTTTGACAAGTTAATTTAGCTGTATGGTAAAAAGTTTTTCCCCCAGATAGAATAAAGCCATCATCTCATGAATGTAGTAGTCAGCCAAGGGAAAGAAAACACCATTAGGATTAGAAATGATGGGCTTTCTGGAGATAGTTTGTGGTTTAGTGTAATCTACTATCAATATTTCAGTAGAAAAGTATCCTACTCGTCATTCAGCTGCAAGTCAATCTCTTCATGTAAAACCAACCCAGGGGCCAGGCTGCAAGTGTTTTTATTTCTCTTTTTCTTTTTTTTTTTTTTTTTTTTCTGGTCATATTTTTCTTACATTTATTTAGATTTAAATTGTTTTTCACCCTGGACAATGTATTTTTTTTTTTTGCCTTTTTTTGAAAGAGACAGAGTAGAAAAATGGATCAATATTTCCTTGAAGGTTCTCACTATAGAGAGACACACCCCATATTTTTCTCCCAGCAGCTGCCATGGATGAAAAGAAATATAATTGATACACATTTCCCTTATTTTTAATATTAAGAATTGGAAAACGAGCACTGATAAACTAAGCATATCCAACAGTTATTCTAAGCTCGACTTCACAAAGATTCCATACTCATTTTAGGCTTATTTCTGCTTTTTATCTTCATTTAAGCCTTAATATGCTACTAAAATTGACTGAACCAAAAAAAACAATTGAGGAGGAAAAGAGATTTCTTTCATACTCTTAATTCTTCAGTTTAATTTGGAGGGATGATGACACCGTAAGCACTTTTGGGCAGTGGTTTGTGATGGCTACAGAATAATTTTTCTCTCTGCAGCAGGAATGACGATCCTTGTGGATCCCCTCCAAGTCAGGATATTCCATATTCCATATGGTTGAGAGCATAGCTGCTAAATAAATAGGAAGCTTATAAAAATCAAGAAAAATATTGAAAACAAAATTCAGCAAGCAGTTTTATTTTAGAAGTGTATTGTACTCAGTCATTGTAAAATGACTGCCATAACAATCCAATGTATCTCCATCAGCAAAAATAAAGTCTAACTATGGAAAAGAAAGCAAACTTTACATTGTGACCTCTACTTTGAACTTCACTTGCTTGTTTTTCCCCCCAGCTGTGGGACAGGGACTTGATTTTGCCCAAAACAACAGCAATAACTTGTTTCTAAGAGTCTGGCTCTTACTGCTTCAGGATTTCAGCTCTTCAGGCCCTGAGTGCTGCAGACTTGATGAAGTGTTAGGCATGCAGACAAGCTGGGAAACGGCTCCTGCAGCCAAACACAGGCATGGGGGGCTCAGAAGTGGAGGAGAACCACCTTGTTCTGGCTCAGAGTCATCTGTGAGGTGAGGAGAGAACGAGGAGTTCCAGCTGAAGCAAAAAACTCACCAGGATTAAAAAAACCAGTAACAGAACAAAACTCCACAATAAAAGGTATGTTAGAGGAAAATACAGAAGGGGGCAATGTAAATTTAACATTCCCTGTCCCATCAGAGCTGTGCTGTAATTTATGTGGGTTTGCTGGGGTTTTCCTTTGATGGCAAAAAGAAAGAGTAAACCAGTGTACTGTGGGACAGATGCAGAACAGAGAATGGGAGATAAAGCACAGAAGGGTGACGGGTGGGACAGGGAAACCAAGGGAGGTCAGTGATGGAGACTGAATGATCAGGAGGAAGAAGAGGGAGCCATCACCAGGTTGGAAATTGTGTCTGGACTTGACTTTTCTCCAAGGACCCAAGTGGCACTGCCACTTGGAGTAGATCTTTGGTGTCTAGGCTCCAGAGGAAGGTCCTGCTGGCTCTCTTCCTAACTCTATTCTCCTTTTTTTTAGCCTTCAGAGTGGCAGGATTGGAGTGGAAAGCTGAAGCACCCACCCTCTTTTACTTTCACCAGCTCCCTGTGACTAGTGAGGGAAATTAACTGTGATGGCTGTTTCCTGCTTGAGAACATAAAAAATGGAATCATTCCTGACAAACAAGGAGTTCAGCTAAAGATGAGGTGGAGGTAGGCGGGAAGTTCTGTAATTGCTTTTTATTTAAATCTTTATGAATTAGCTCTGCCAGGGTGTTGGTTTTTATTTTAGATTTTTATTTTTTGCTTCAACAGACTTCTGAGTAAGTTTTTCAGCTGCAAATACAGTAAAAACAGACTATATACAGCTATAGCCAATATGTTTGATTTAACATATAGCAAGAAGCCTTTCCCTTGTGTATCTCTGAGGTCTGATTTCCATGAGCAACGACCAAGGTTTAATTTTCTGCCATTATGCACAGGTTAGCCTAGACTGGGTATTAATAGAGACACGTACGCACACCCACAGCCACAGGTACAGCATCAATCAAAACCTGAAGGTAGAACTTACACTCCATGGCAACTTCCAGGGCACAGTTCTCTCCTCTCGTTTCCTGGTTCCAAACTGTTCCAGCAGTGCAGCGAGGGAAGGCAGCTGGGTTGGTTGTAACCCATGTTTAAAGGGTTTGGGACCAAATCCCCCCCCGGCTGGAGCAGAAATGGGGACAACAGGGGAGGGCAGACACTCACCTGGCTGCCCCAGCCGTGCCCTGCCCCAGCCACCAGCAGCAGACCTGTTGCCTTGGCAAATACTGCCCTGCCTTGGAACCCTTCTGGCCCTGAAGGCCTTCCACCCACAGGTCTCTTGGCACTCAAAAATTGTTCGGGAGATTATTTATACACACGTTCCCCCATCCATCCGAGTGCACAAGCTGGCCCGAATAAAGAGGGCAGAACAACTCTGCAAAACCTCGCCAGCCAAAGAACCACAAACAAGCCCACCAGCCCAAAGAAGCTGCAAGTGGAACAAAAAGGGCTTCAGCTTTAGGCAGAAGTGGTGTTCTTAATGCCAGAGGTGCTCTCAGGTGTGCATTCCATGGAAATGTCACCATTTCCTGGAAGCCTGTCAACAGTGTGGGAAAAAATCCCAAAACTTTAAGGATCGGGTCAATATGTAAAGGATTTTTGTAAGGGTGGCCCTTTTAAATGAAAACATAGGTGGTAAATATCTCCAAAAAGGTAAAAGAGAAAAGAAGCAGTGTTTATATACTACCATGTATATGCAGAATTTGAGAGAGGGACAAAGTTGTTAGCAATTCCCATAGGTCCCAGAATTTATGTAAATCCAGATGGCTGCACGACAGGAGTTTGGGTTTGGGTTTTTTTTTTTTTTTTTTTTGCTATAAGGGAAATCTGGAAGTTTTAAAAACAATTTAGCAAGAGCCAATTAATCATACCCACCAGAAGCGTGTGTTCTGGGATGGCTGCCTGCGAGTAAGGAATGTCATGTTTTAGCTTGCCTTAGGCAATGATGGGAAGAAACTCCTTGGAAGCTTAGCAGGAAATCTCCTTTCCACTATCCCAGGGTGCTCCAAGCCCTGTGCAGCCTGGCCTTGGACACTTGCAGGGATCCAGGGGAAGCCACAGCTTCTCTGGGAAACAGAAATAATGGAATAATACATTGCCAGTGGGATGTTCCCATCGGATTGTGTCCCACCGGATGAACTTCTTGCACCCAATCCTGCAATATTCCTTCCCATCATCTGGAATGTTTGGGAGCAGGACTTAGGGAGTTTTGGGCACTGCGTGAATCAACAAAATACAAGTGAAACGAGATGTGTCAATTCAACGAGGTAATTCCACGTACAAGTCAAAAATCCATCAATCGCTGTGAAAACGGCGGTAGAAGGAAGCATTGCCGGAAAATTCCTTTTTATTTTTTAATTTCCTCTCGGCAATTCAGGCAAATATGTTGAACCGTGCCCTGCCCTTTCTGTCGTTTGCCCCTCGCTTCAGCTGTTTGCTGTTACAGGCGATACCTGGCGGAAAACACAGAACGGCCCGTGAGGGAGCGGGACCGCGGCTGCGGAAAACCGGGGTGCAAAAAAAACAAATTTCCACGTTTTATCGCAACACCGTCTATACGGCATGGATCGCAGTTGCTGTGGCCTCCGGGGGTGGGGGGGTCAGGAACCCGGCCCTGCGATCCCGATCCCCGATCTGGCGGGGCCGCAGGCTCGGAGCCAACATGGCGGCCCCTGCCCCGCCCCTCGGTCGCCATGGCGACGGGCCGCGCGCCACGGGGCGTGGCTGAGGCGAGCGGGGCGGGGCCCGATTGGACCCCTTCCCCCGCTCGGCTATAAATAACCCGCGCCCGCTGATTGGCCGCGGGGGAAAAAAAATGGTCGCACCACGTGACTCTACCATCTAAAAAAATTTCCAAGATGGCGGAACCCGTCACGGGCTGAGTCCGTCGGTGGCGCGCTCCGCGCCGGGGGGCCATCGCCGCGCAGCGTCCTCGCCTCGCCCGCCGCGCAG
>VZRH01005657.1:343918-365173 GCA_013397555.1 Urocynchramus pylzowi | reverse complement strand
GGCGCCGGGCGGGCCGCGGCCCGGGGTCGGTTCTTCCATCCTCTCCCCCCGCGCCTCCTTCCGTTGTCCTTATCCTGGGAATAATGCGGGACTTGGGGAAAGTTTGTGTCCTCTCGCCCCGCTCCCCGGGGCTGCCGGGCTGGGGCTCGGGCCCCGCGGCACTCATCTTCTCCTGGAAAAAAAGCCCCAAAATGGCTTTTTTTGTGCCCGGAGGAGCAAACGGGGTGCTGCCCTCGGCAGCGCGGCGCTCTCGGGGAGCCCGGCGGTGGCAGTCACAGGTCCGAGGCTCAGGGCTGCAGCCTCGCCGCCAGTACTCCGGTTTTGGGGGTTCGAGGGGGGATAAACCACGTGTGCCGCTGCGAAACCTCAAGCCTTGGCTTGCGCGGGACGAAATGAAGCAGAAAAAGCCGAGCTTTGGGGCTGGCGGAGGAGCGCGGAGAGAGGGAGGTGTTGCCCGGCAGCCGCGTGTGGGTTTTGCTGCAGGGACTTATCAGGGGAAGATGCTGCGCGATCCCGGTGCTCCCCCAAAATGTTGCCCGCTGGCCCAGATGCGCTCTCCGGGGTGTTTGTGACAGCTCGGCGGAGCCGATGGATTTACATAACAATAATTTGACGCTGTCAGTGCTCGGCGCTGGGCAGCGGCTGGAGGGGAACGGAACCTGCCCTTCGCTCAAAGCACTTGCGTAATTGTGTTGTGCGCCCACTCCGCGGCAGGGGAAGGTGCTGGTTTTGGTGGGTTTTTTTGCCTGTCAATAGGCTGTTTTGGCAGATTTACATCAATCAGGCTCGTCGCCGCTAACGCCCGTACGGGAGGATTTCGTGTTCCAGCCTTGCTTCATATTCCGGGCTGGATTACAGCTCTGAAAACGCACCCAAGGAGCGCGGATCTGTGTCGGGAAGGTGTGGGTGGATTCAGGGTGTGAAAATGCCTTGTAAAACCCTGGGATGGGGCGTGCGGGGAGACATTGGCTCTCTCCCGTCTTGCCGCTTCTTTCCCACCAGGCAGCTCGGTGCCGTGTTCGTTTCCCACAGCTTCATCCCCTTGTCCTCACAGCGCTGGTTTGAGGCCGGGGAGATGGAGCAAGCGTTATTTTGGCCCCGGGAGCCACAGCGAGTGAATAATCCCCTGGCCAACGCGTTTTGATTTACTGGTATTATGCCCTGTCAATAAATGGGACTCGTGCTGCATTTATTCCCTGCCCTCAAAGTGCTTTGCTCGTTGCCAAATCTACCTGGAGTTAATTATCTGAATTGTGCTTTTTTCTTGTTTGTTGTTGTTGTTGCAACGGCAACATTTTTAAAAGCTAAGGAGCTCTGAAGTTTATATAATAATCTGGTTCTTGGCCGGGTTTCCTAGTGGTTTTTTTCTGTGTGTGTGTGTGTAATGCGGTCGGTCGCGGCGCTGAGTTTTAATCATTTCTGATGTTTCCAGCACCACTGTTTGGAGTTCTCAGCCTAAAAAGCTGCTGCCGTCGCTCTGCAGCCTTGCTGGAAGAGTTGAGGGCATTGAATTAAAGAAAGCTCAGCTGCTTGTATACAAATATACAGCAATTACAAGGCAACAAAGTTATTGCAGAACCCTGCTGTCGCCATGGCAACACACTCACTCAATTACATTTGGAAATATAAAATGCCACCCAGTTAGAGTAAGTTTTAGTGACTGCAGATTTTCTGGGTAAAGTGAAATGTGGAAGATGCAGCTTTCCAGGATTCTCTGCTTTTTTCCTCCGTCCTTGGATGGCATGTTTTAGCATGTGCATCTGACAGATTCCCAGTGTTGATATTAAGCTGTGCCCTTGGTGGTCTAAACTTTGGGAAAAAATATCTTTAAATCTTTACAATTTTAACTTTGCCACCCAGTTTTTTCTTTGTTTGTTTTGCTTCAGGATTTAGCTTTAGAAAGGAGACAAATTAGAGAAAGCATTTTGAAAATCAGCTCAGAACACCAGAAGAATTTGTCGTTTGCTCAGCGGGATGGAGGCATGGAAGGAAGGCACACGTATGGCATGAAAAGCTTGTATTCCCTTGGGAGGCGATGTCTGGTGGGCAGCCTGTGTCTGTGTGCTGCAGTCTCCTAGAATCTCCTAAACGGACTATCCTAAAGTAGAGGAGACCTGCCAGGTGTGATTTAACAAGTTCTTGAGAAGCCCAGGGAGTGTACAGGGTGGGAGATAACAGGTGGAGGAGACCCAGGTCTTGGTGTGGGATGCCAGTGACCTCCATCGTGGAAATTAGTTTCACTTTCTTGCTTGCCTTTTGATGGTGCATTGCCAGGAAAATAAAGGCCAGGTTGGAGAGGGCTTGGAGCAACCTGCGAGAGGGAAAGGTGTCCTTGTCCATAGCAGGGTGTGGAACTGGATGGCCTTTAAGGTCCCTTTTCACCCAAGCCATTCCAAGAGTAGATGAAAACAGTAAGAATAGTTTCTTGCATAATCTTTGTGCTGGTGAAGATGCAACTCTCTGCTGTGCTTATGTTTCACAGGCAACGTCCCAGTAATGCAGAAAAGATAAAAAACAGCAGTGCAGTAACAACAGGAAAAGATAAATACAAGGATGAGGGGTTTTTCTTAAACTAGTAGTGATGTGTTTACAGACACCTGGGGATTGATGAACTCCTGAAGAAATTACTTGGTAGCAGAACTGATAGGAGATATTTAGGTAGGTGCAGTTGGCAGTGGGTTGTCTTGAAGAAACGTGTTTTGCCCAAATCTTTAAGGGCTTGAACTCCAGACTGCCTTCTGAGCCCTTGGAGCATCTGGACTGGGAAGATTTGCAGGTCCCATGGACCTGTGTTAGCTGAGGGATGATTTTTGGTGGAGGCTTTGCCCAGCTTGTCAGGTTGTTCTGCTTTCAGCACCAGCCTGTGACGTGCCAGCCTTGTGGATTGCCCACTCCTGGAGAGCAGCAGCTTGAGCAGAGTGACTGCAACTCCCATGGTCAGTGCCTGTTCTTCTCCTGGCCATACAATCATGGAATGGTTGGGTTTGGGAGGGACCTTAAAGCCCATCCCATTCCACCCCCTGCCATGGCAGGGACACCTTCCACTGTCCCAAGTTGCTCCAAGCCCCAGTGTCCAACCTGGCCTGGGACCCTTCTAGGGATCCAGGAGCAGCCACAGCTTCTCTGGGCGCCCTGTGCCAGGGCCTGCCCACCCTCCCAGGGGCGAATTCCTTCCTCCTATGGGCAGAGGTGGAAGCATAGGAGCTGCCTGTTTATTGCCTGCTGAAAAGCTGGAGTTGAGTCTTCAACCTTAACCGCCCCCCCTCCCTCCCCATGGGACTGCAGGGGTGAGGAGCAGGACTTGTTCAAAACAAAGGTTAACATTGCCTGTGGGTTTAGCTCAGTTTGCTCTCTTTATCTCTCTTTCAAATGCTTTGTACTTTCTGGGAAATAGATCTTTTAAAGCCAGCTTAAGGTGTATCTGTGATCCAGAAACTTGCTGCAGTACCTGAAACTTGTCCTCGAGGTTGATTTGCAGGTTTCAAATCAGGGGAAGCTGCAGACTTTCTAGACCTGATTTGCCCAAACACATTGCAAACAAAGTGTTGAGACTAAAACTTGCCCGTTAATATGTAAGATGGGATAGATCCAATATTTCACGAGTTTTCCTTCATCTTCCAGTGTTCCACTCATGCTGGTATGCCATGCTGTGCCTTTGTAAGGTCACTGTAACCAGCTGTCCCCATGTGTTGTTGAGGTTATCCTGGGTTTATCTGGGCTAAGTGATGCTCCCTTCAGGGTTTGAGAACCTGAGTGCTCACTGCCCAGCTGTGCCAGCTTAATCTTGGAGTTAAAACACTTCTTTGGTGTCCTCTTCCAGCTAAAGAAGTGTTTGTGCACTCCTTTGCATTGTGTATTTATATTTTTATATAAAAAAATGTGAACCCCAGCTCTTGGGACTGTATTTCACTCGTCTTGTACCCGTGGTTGAGTATACACAAAGGAGTTTATTTGCTCAGTGGGATCTGTTGCCGGCCTGTTTCAAATGGCAGAGCTTGTCCCAAACCACAAGGAAATATTAATTGAACATTTTATTGGGCCACTGGTAATGACATTTGTTAAATATTTACCAAGTATTCTTCTTGCTGGCTTCTTCAGTGGTGTCACATTCTACTTCATTGCTCTGCCAGTTCACCTTGTTTCCAGTTTTCCCATCATTTTTCCATCATCTTTTTGAATCCTGCTAATGAGTCTACGTGGGTTTAGATTTTATCAGAGTCCTGCTGAAACCCCTTGAGTTTGTGCTATTGTAAGGATGTATTTCACTGGGCAGAGAAGCCAATGGGATGTGTCTTGTCACTGAATTCACAATTGCTTTTCAGTTTTGAGCTCCCTTTCCTCATGGATAGCTTCTCCCTTCCCTTCTTACCTTTGCTTCCGGCTTCCCCAGGTCCAAGCATGCCAATGCTCCAGAGCTGTGCAAGGAAACAGAGCAGTGCAAGGTTCCCCTCACTTGTTAAACTTGTGGGGGGGAAAACCCCATAAAAATATGTGTGTTTGCCTCAAATAGCTGAAGCTGACAAAGAGCAGAAACACTAACGCTGTCTGCTTTAATAATTAGAAACGTGACAATATTGGAAACCAGTAAAAGGGTTAAATAGTCTTTTAAAATATTAAAGTAAAAGCTATGTGTGGTGGGGGAGGAAATGGCTGTTTAGCATTTTGGTTCAATTTTGGTTGCCTCAAATACATGTATATATAGAAGTATGTATATATATAGCCTGTATTGAATCCTTGGATGAGGGAACTCCTCAGAGCCCTCCTGTAATTAATGCCACTTGCGTTTTGATTGTGTTATGTGCAAGCCCAAAGTGGGCCAGGTTTACTTTCTCCTGCAGTGGACCGTGTTGATAAGGCAATATATAACAGATGATTCATGAAGTGCTGCTTGTCATTGCCAGGGCTGCTTGAATAGCGAGCAGATTTTGGGCAATGCTTCTTCACCGGAAAGATTTGGGCAGTTTTAACTGAGAGGAGGAGGAGGAGGAGGAGGAGGAGGAGGAGGAGGAGGAGGAGGAGGAGGAGGAGGAGGAGGAGGAGAGAAAAATCTGCCCTGTATTTCTGGCTGTCTTAAAGGAGCTGCTTCAGAGTATTTAGAAGAAATTGGTGGGGGGAGAATGGGTGAAATAAAGGGGAGTAGAGAAGCAGGAAAGCACACGGAGGTTGCATAATGATGTTGAAAAAGGGAACAATTAGAAAAGGACTGTAAAATCTCTTGGAAAGCTTCTGTGGTTTTCCCTTTGCAAGGAGTTACAGCTTGGCCTTCCCTCCTGAAAATTCGGGCCTTTTCTGTGGCTTTCATTACTGGCACATCTTGATCAGCTTAATTTTTTTAGCTCATTTTGTATTGGACATTACCTCAGAGAAGTTTGATTAAAATGTTCCTCAAAGAGCCATCTCCCAGTGCAGAGGAATGTGTGTTGGCTCGTGGTCCTGGACATACTCAGCCCTCTGCCCCCCTCATCAGTGGCTGAACCTTTGTTCATCACATAAGAAGCATTTAAACCCCAAAAAGTTGCAATTTGAAAACTAGATCTTTGGGTCATGAGAATCCTTTTTTTTTAGTTTGGCCAAAATGAAGTTATCTTAATTTAGTTTGGTTTTCTAATAACAAGCCAGTTATTTCATCTATCTGTGTATCTATCTATCTGTCTGTATCTGCTGGAAGAAGAATTGTGATTCAGGGGTTATATTTTCTGCCATCACAGGATAAAATAATGTTCAGGGGCTGAGCATCTCAGCCTGGGTTTTGGCAGCACAGCAATGTGTTGTTTTAAATGTCTTTTTAAGTGTGTCACTCCTTCATTCTGGGGAGCAGTGACATCCAGCTGAATTGAACTCCATGTATCTTTCATGAGCAGTGAAAAACCCTGATATTGCACACGTAGGAGATAATTCACTTTATTAATTTTTCTGGAGAAGTGGCTCTTTAATGAGGTGTCTGTCAGCAAGACTTAATTACAGTTAAATTCTGGGAGCATTAGTACACTGTGTCTTGTTCCGTGTAAAATGAACTTCCATTTGTCACGTGAGCATTGGTTTGCTGATAGAATTTGTGTTAACTCCACTTTGAGGAATAGCAGTTACTCATAACTGGGCTGTCACATCCTTCTCCTGCTTGGATTTTCTTGATGTGCTCCAAGAGCTTATGTTGCATTTGCTCAGGGAAAATAATGCTCAGGTTGGTTTTGGAGTTGTGTGACAAAATGTCATCTCCAAGAAAAGGGTCCTCAATGCAAGCCTGAAATAAGGAATTAATCCTGGTGTATGCTGTTTCCAAGAAATTATCAGGAATGTTTTTCAAGGTATTTAGAAGGTTACATTTTCCTCCATGGGAGCTACAGTTGCCTAGTTCTTGTTACTGTTTGTGGTGGATTCTGGTAAAGTCCTCAATACAGGTGGTTCTCCTAGAGAGCCAAAAACACGGGGCTGCCTTTTACTGCAGGTCCATGTGCGTGTGAAGTGGTGAGATTTGCTTCTCTGTTCAAATAATGTGCACAAGAGTGAGGAAAAATTGCATTTTCACACCTTTATAACAACGAGGATTGTGCAAACTGGAACAGTCTGTGAGCTTTAGCCTTGGGAGCTCAGGGCAGGGAGAAGTGGGTTGGTAATTATGAAGACTGGTTTGGAAGGAGGTGGGGTGAGATGGAAGATGGACTGTTGGTCTTGACTTGGTGTGCAGTGGGTCCAATTGCAGGCAGACAGGGATGCAAAGATCATGGAATTCCCAGGAGCATAGGAAAGGGAAGAGCTGTGTGCAGACCGGCCGTGAGGATGGGTCCTGAAGGAAGAATTCATGTGTAAAACTGAGCTTTCCTGCAGGCTGGGTTATGTTTTACAGCACTGCATACGTGGGACTTGTCTCTTCAAGTGAAGAGAGTAGTTTTCTCCAGCCAGCAGAAACTTGCAATAAAATGAAATTGCTGTCCCCAGTGCTGTGGGTGAGTCAGGAGAGGGGACCTGTCCAAGGCACAGTGGGAACGAGGTCGCCAGGATGGTGACACCGAGCTCGGCCTTGTGCAGCACGGCGGGCTGTACGTCCTGCTGGGAAGCCTGGCTTATTTCTTCAGCCTGCTTGGGGAAAAAGGGACCACAGGATGCTTCAGAATTACTCAGAGGATAGTGGATCATGTTTCTTGTGGAGGTCTTGCTGGAGGGGATGAAGGCTGCACGTTTTTAAAGCTGGAGAGGGCAAGAACACAGGGAAATGTTCAGTGGAGGCAGCTTCCTACTATCTTCCCAGGGAGATAGTGCAGTTTGTGTGTGGTTTGTGCTGCTGGAGCATCTTCAGGGGCAGGGAAAGAAACAGACCTGGCTGAGTTAATGGTTCGACTTGATGGTCCTAGAGGTCTTTTCCAACCTTAATCATTCCATGAATGTGAGCAGGATCTCTGTTGGGTCATTGCAAAGCTCAGCCTGTCTTTGCTCCCCATACAAAGTTTAGTTCTTTCGCACTACCTGATGCATGTGGTAAAAAAAAAAAAAAAATTACTCTCTATGTGGATTCTGTTGTGCATTTCTCTTACCCAAGACAGATTTCTTGTTTGAGTCAAATAGCAGGGCTTTGATTGGGAGGAAATGTTCTTTACTTATTTATTTCCACAACTGATACCTGCTGTCAGATCCTGGTGGAGGCTGAAGGATACATTTGAGTCAGGACTGCCTCTCACAAGATATTGACCTGGAAGCATGATCAAAGGAGAAGGGAGAGGACTAGAAAGGGGTATTTATTCTGATTATACATGGTAGGTACCTAATGCTTCCTTGGGGGCTGTGTTTGCATCTCCTTGTCAGGCTTTTCTTCATCCCCTTGTTCATCCCTGTGTCTCGGATGGAGCCTTTGAGGATGGGCTTAATCATAACAGTGAATGAAATATTTAACATTAGGAAAAACACTTCCTGTGTGAAGCTTTGCAAAAACCGCCAGCTTGTGATGGGGAAAAGTAATCTGAGGTTTTGTGTTATAAATTATCAAACCTGCAGAAAAGCTTTCTGCCTTTTTTTTTTTTTTTTCTTTTTCTTTTGGAGCCTTCTGGGTCAGTGGGCAAAAAGGCTTGATGTGATTTCAGGGCAAAGTGTGGCTCTGTCACTGGCTGCTTTATGCCTTGGGGAAGATGGCCTTGTCATTGCAGTCTTGTTTAGGAGGACATGTTGAGAGTAAAAAAAAATTTTTACTGTGCAATTTTCTGAGACATCCCTGCAGATTTTGGGTGGATTTACACAGATTACATGGTCTTGTTCATCTCAGCTGCTGTGTTTGGGTGTCTCTTGCTGCTGTTGCCTCTACTAGGTTGTGTTCTGTCAGTGGAAAAAGGTGCTGGTGGTACCTGCTGGATCTGATTCTATTATTCTATAATTCCACTGAAACAACAAGCCATAGTCAAAAGAAGGCAAATATTAATATTTAGAACTTGAAAACCACCTCTGACCCCAGAAAGCTGATGATAAAGCTGGGCAGGAGCCTCTCTTTGTATATTGGGGTAGTTGTCCTTGTTTGTATTGGTGGTTAAGGGCTTGATCCAGCACCTGGTAAAGCCAGCAGGGATCTCCCCTTTGCCTTGAGCTGGCTGTGAGTGGTGACCCCAGACTGCAAACATTTGTGTTTGCAAGGGGGAGGCTCTGGGCTCTCCTGGGCCAGCACAGTTCTCTCTCCAGACATTTAGGGTAGACATCAGGAGGAATTTTTTCCCTGAAAGAGTTGTCAGGCTTTTGAAGGAGCCGCCCAGGGAGTGGCAGTCACCATCCCTTGAAGCAGCCCAGGGCCACTGGTGCGTGCAGCTGGGAGAGCCCAGGGGCCAGCAGTGGCCCTGGGTGGCAGCCATGGAGTCACACCAGTGTTGTGTGGCCACCAAACCCAAGGGTCCTCCTGTCAGCTGACAGCATTAGAGTCACAGCTGAATTCTGTTTGGCACTGAAAGTGTGCTGCTTCTGGGCTTTGCTCTAAAAATGCTGGTCTAAAAATAAACTGCTGTGCAGGGATGCTGGAAGCAGGGGAGCAAATGGAGAACTTGAGCACGGAACATAAGGCTTGGCTGACTGCAGGGACAGGATTGTGGAGCAGCACCGGCCCTGGCAGTAGCCAGGCCAAGGCAGGACAGTGCTGCCCAGGGGAATAATTCCCTGGGAAGGGGAGGAGGAAGTAAGGGAACTGAGAGTGGCAGGTAGACATTGAACTCTTCCATCGGCCCGTCGGCCGAGCTGCCCCACTTCAAAGGGAGCGGGCCGTAAAAGCCCCAACAGCAGTTGGGTGAGGAAAATTGCACCTCAGATATGAAATCTGCAGTGTAACAGCTCAGCCAGGCTGGCCTCGTGCGGGTCCTCTCAGAAATGGGAGTTTGGGCTGCTCAGACAGTGCAGCAAAAAAAAGCACTCATGTTTAATGGGGTGTTTAGCTCGTTTAAAATGGCAGCAAACCAAAGCAACCTGAGCTGGGCAGAAATGAGAGCATCTCCTTGCAGATAAGCAGGCTTATCCCCCACCTCGGGACAGGGATATCCAGCCATTGTACACTTCCCATGCCTCAATCTTCCCGAGTGCCAGTATGAATGGCATTCCCCACATTCTTTCCTTAGCTGGAAGGAGCTGATCAGGTTGGGAGTCATGCTGGAAGCTCAGAGATAGCTTGGGCTTTAGCTGTTGGCCTATCTCTCTTCCTGAGGGTATTCCTGGTGTGGGATGCCCCAATCCAAGGAGCTGGATTATGGACATCTGATCCTCCTTGCTGCCTTTTTTGCTCCAGTAGGAAAAATCTTCAGTGTCTGCATTCGTTGGTGGAATGTCTAAGAGAAGCAACTTAGACTATATTTAAATAAATAAAAAAAAAGAAGCATATTTTTGGCAATAATTTAGACTTTTGCTGTAAACTGTCTACATTCCCTGGGGGATGAGGTCTCCTTTTGAGAAAATCTGTTCTGGATTCAGCATGTTTGACAATTTCTTTGTGTGACTACCTTCAGGTTTTTGTTTTGGTGGGGTAAATGAGCACAATAATGTGTGTGTGCTTCTAAGTGCTCAGCTTGGGGGTTTATTTCTTATTTTTTTCTTTAAAATATCAAAACCCTCTCTTCAGGATACCAGGACTGACAAGGTTTGTGTTCCAGTATTGCAACACAAGGTGTTCTCTGTTTCAGACTGTAAATATTTATCTCTTGTCAAAGCAGAGCAGTTACTATTGGGAACTGATCTGGCATGTGAAAAGGTTTTCCTTAAGGAATTTGTTTCCTTTTATTTACAGTGTTATCGTATATTTAAATTCCAGGGCCTCAGCATATAGCTCTGAGGCTCCTTCCTAGCACTGGCAGCTAAAATGGGAATTATGGCAGCCTTGGGATAGGGATAAGGGAGTTGTGAGCATATGCTGGAGCCAGTGAATGTAGCTGTGAAACCCAGGCAAACACAGGCCCAGGTCCTGGTGTTCTCCTGCCAGGACAGTGCTGGGGCTGGCTGCCTTGGAAGGGGCATGGACTGAGCTCAGGTGAACACAGGTGTTCCCTGGGCTGGCATTTCCCAGCTGCTGGGCTGTTCCACCCTCCCTTGGCTCTTCTCTCCTGGAGCAGGTCCTCTCAGCCCTCTCCATGTCTCTGCTTCTCCTCCTGCCAGCAAACCTGCTTTGAATAACCTTCCTGCTGCACTGGGAGCCTTCTCCAGCCACCTCCTGTTGGATTGCTCTCTGCTGTGTTTGCCACAGGTCTGGGGATGGGTTCCTGCTCCTGGGAATTCCTCATGCCTCCCTGCTGCCTGCAGGTCCTGCCCCTGGAGAGCAGGAGCCTGCTTTCATCTCCCTGCAGTACTTGTCATTGCTGAGGAAATTGTTCCTGTTGTATTGTGCCACACGTGGGAGGCTTATTCAGCCTGCAAAGGTCTGGATTTTATTTTTTACATCTCCTTAGCTTCTGTACATGCTTATCTTTTGATGCTGGCAGTTGCTTGAAGTTCTCGATACTCTTGCCTGTGTGTTGGAGTCTTGGAAGAGCAGCCAAGGGCTGTTGAGGAGGGCTGCAGGTTGTACTGTTTTCCCTCTGTTAGGGAACAGCCTCATTGAATGGAATTAGTTACTGAGGCTGAGTTCAGCCCCTGCCATGGCAGGGCAGAGATGCTTTTGCTTTTGTTTAGCAATGTGCAAAATACATATCTCAGACTAGAGCCAGCACTGGCCTTTGAGCTCGTCTTGCTGATTCAGAGGTGGTAGGCAGATAAAATGTAGTGAAAATAAGAAATGCTTTCTTTGCCTCTGGTGTTTGAATATACATCTATTTATTTCACATGTATATACTTCATATACATGAGAACAAATCATGTCTATATTTAATATTTTCATGCATCCGTATTTCTGCCTGGTGTGTCTGTCCAAACCCCAAGGACAACAGATGGATGTCCAGGGAATGCCTTTATCATCTCCTGAGTTTATCATTGGTATCAGGTCAAATCAACTTCAGTTCTTGCTCTGTAATCTCTGTCTCAAGGGATTCACACTCAATACACCCTTTCTTTTTCTCCTCTCTGACATCTCGTGTGAAATTTGCTGTTTGTGGCTTTGGGGCAGCAAGCCCTGTCCTGGTTTGGGGACGGGTTCGTGACTGGAACTGGATGGATGCAGCTTTTCCTGGGTGGTTTATGGCTTTATGTAGAGTTTTTAATAGCACTTGCCTATCAGACTACTAAAAGGTAAGTGGCCAAAGTTATTCATAAACACTGTGATAGAGTGGAGAATCTGAATAGAAAGCTTTGTTCAGGACTTCCTGGAGTGAGAAGTAAAGTTTCTTGGTCAAAGGGAGCTGCACTGTGTGGATTCAGTGCCGGGCTTATCTCTCTTGTTTAATGTGATATATTTTAGCAGATTCAAAGTTGGTTCTGAGTGTTACTGGCAGAAATGGCAGCCCATTTGCATATTTACTGGCTTCTGGGAGTCTAGATATATCAGCAGCCTCTGCTCCTTTTCACTCGATCTTATCTCCCCATTCCATTTCAGGAAAAAATTCCTGCAATCTCCTTTCCCCCTGCCCCAGCCCTGAAGTGTGCTTTGCATGCCGAGTGCTCTGAGGTAATGGGACTTGTGTTTGCTTTGCAGTGGCCCTGCCATTTGCTTGAATGTAAAGCTGGTGCTGAAATGTAAATGTTCAGCTGCCTGACATCCCGAGGAGGTGTTTGTCTGTCAGAGTGTGCTGAGGCTGTGTATGGTTTCCCTCAGGAAGGGTCTGCACTTGGCTGGAGGTGGCTGCAGGCATTGGCTGTCAGGCCATTGTTTCCCCTCTGCCATAATGTAACTTATTAATCATTACGTTCATAGAAACACAGAATCGTTTAGGTTGGAAAAGTTCTGTAAGATCCAACAGTTCCCCCAGCACTGCCATTAACCCATGTCCCTGAGTGCCATATCCACATGGCTTTTAAATCCCAGGGATGGGGACTCCACCGCTGCCCAGGGACCGACAACTCTCTCCACGCAGAAATTTTACTAAATATCCAACATTAACCTCCCCTGGCACAACCCGAAGCTGTTTCCTCCTGTCCTGTCACTTGTTACCAGGGGGAAAAGACCAACCCCATCTCAGTACAACCTCCTGTCAGGTGCAAGATGGATCCAGCTTAACGCTTTCACGCAGAGTCTTTGGATTTGTTTTGTTTTCACCTTGTATTCTTTCCCGTTCATTTATTGCGGAGTATCTTGAGCAGCAGGTGATAAGGTGGATAAGGTGAGAGGAGATCCTGCGGAGCAGAGCTTTGGTGACTAATGGCAGCTTATCTTGAAAGCCCAGCAATTCCTCCTGGTGCAGAAGCTGGAGCTGTTAGCCAGAAGTTACAGCAGGAGATTTAGGAGCTTGCAAAGGTGCAAAATCCCAAGCTCCAGGAAAGGGAATAAAAGACCCCGAAGGTTGGGCTTTGATGTTTTTAAAGGCTGAAGAGGGACAAAAGCAGGTGTAAATTACTTTGCTTCATTCCCACCCTGAAAGAGGAGCCAGTTGCTGGGAGGAGTATTCTGTCTGTGCTGTTTAGTGTGAAAAGCCATAAAGGGCTTGGAGGTGTTGGTGGATGAGAAGCTCAGCATGACCCAGCAAAGTGCTCTACAGCCCAGAAATCCCAAATCCCCAAATCCTGGGCTGCATCCAAAGAACTGTGAGCAGCAGGGAAGGTGGGATTCTGCCCCACTCAGGTGACACCCCCCACCTGCAGAGCTGCCCCAGCCCTGGGGCCCAGCGCAGGAAGGACCTGGAGCTGCTGGAGAGAGTCCAGAGGAGGCCATGGAGCTGCTCTGAGGGCTGGAGCTCCTCTGCTCTGGAGCCAGGCTGGGAGAGCTGGGGGTGCTCACCTGGAGAAGAGAAGGCTCTGGGGACACCTCAGAGCCCCTGCCAGGGCCTAAAGGGGCTCCAGGAGAGCTGGAGGGGGACTGGGGACAAGGCATGGAAGAACAAGACACGGGGAATGGCTTCCCAGTGCCAGAGGGCAGGGATGGATGGGATATTGAGAAGGAATTGTTCCCTGGGAGGGTGGGGAGGCCCTCAGGGTGCCCAGAGCAGCTGTGGCTGCCCCTGGATCCTTGGAAGTGTCCAAGGTCAGGTTGGATGGGGTTGGAGCAACTTGGGACAATGGAAGGTGTCCCTGCCCATGGTAGGGGATGGAATGGGAGGGGCTTAAAGGTCCCTTCAAACCCAAACCCTAAGTTAGGGCTCTAAGGCTTCCCTGAGGACACAGAGTTGAAATCCCTTTCTGACTGGTACTGTGAAACATACCTTAAAAAGCCCCCATGGCAGGTACTGTGTCAGTCCTTGAAATATGTCTAACTTTTTGTGTAACTTTACAGTCCAGTTTTCTTATTGCCAAGAACAATTCCAGTTTGCCTTGCTGTATTCACATTGTTCAAACAGGCAAAATGGGCCATATAAAATGTAACTCCTAAAGTAAATGGAGCTCTTCTTCACACTGAGTTGAAGAACCACTGTGATGTTGGGAGCAGCACCTGGAAAGTAAATTCCCAAAAGTTGCTGGCCTTTGTCAAGGTAACCTGCTGGTACTTCTTTAAAGGGCTTTGCTCCTCTTTGGTTCTGATGGTGTTATAAAACAGATAAATATATAATAAACAACCTGAAACCTCCTAGAGTCTGAGAGGTGTCAGTTGTTAGTTCCTTGCTTTTCTTGCTTGTCAGCTTTTAAGACTGAAATATTTGCCTGAAGATTCTAGTTTTCATTAAAGGGTGATGCTGGTCATGAAAAATGTAGCCCTGTCCAGAGGGATACAGCAGAGGAACTTACAGGTTTGTGGTGACTTACTTGGTCTTCTATCCTGGCTGTGGATGTGGCTGGAAAATGTTAATTGTGATTTAAAATGGGAAATCCCCAGTGGAACCCCCGTGAATATAAAACTATATATTTATTTCAGTTTCCTGTGGGGATTCCTGCCCCTTTAGTTACTGGCAGTCTGGGGCTTGGAGTCTCAGCAGCTTTGGCAGAGGAGTCAGGACTGAGCAGAGTGCCCAGGATTGCCCTGTGATCATCCCTGAGGGATGATCCCATCAGCAGAGGGATGCTGTGAGTGGTTACAGGTTTTCCCAACAAATAAAAGTAAATTATATTGCAATTTAAAGGTGAAGTAGTGAGTTCTTGCTTTCTGTTTGGTGCATTATCCTTCATGCTTGTATGTAAAATTTGGATTTAGGCAAAGATCCTCTGAGTAAGATACACAAGTGCGCTCACAGGCTGTAAGACATTTTTATTGGCTATAGGAAAACAGGCCCTTTAAAAGGAGACATGGCAGAGTGGCACCACAGTTGGGGTTTGGATGAGATGCTCTTTCCAACCCAAACCATTCTGGTATTCCATGATCCCGTGCAGTTCATTGGGATTGGGGTCTGGCTGCTTGGGTGGCTGTGGGAAGGGCAGTGTTTTGGTATCATTATTGGCATTCAGTGCCAGACAGGAGGGATAAAACGTGCAGAAATGTAAACTTAGGGGCCTGTGATGAGGTCCCAACGCATTTGTGGGTGAGGGTGTGTTGTGGCCGATGAGCTGGGCACCAGCCAAGGTTGAGGGTGCTCGCCCGAGCTCCACACACATTCCTGCAGTGGGTTGGGAAGCACAACCCAGGTGTGGGGGGCACAGTTATGGAATACTAGGGGGCAGGAGTGACACAGGATGTCCTCAAACAAAATAGTTTTTTGGAGATGAACAAGTGTTGGAGCCAGTAACTGAGGCATGGAAAAGTGTAATAAACAGTGAGTTGAAGTGGCTCCTCCAGAGAGAGTGACTGGATGAGGCTCTGTGAGCAGGTGTGGAGAGGGACTCCTCTGCTTGGAAGGAAGGTGAGCTCATGCAGGGGCCACAAGGTGATCCCAGTCAGCCTCTGGAGCAGGGGGACAGTCCAGGGGAACTTTGCATGGCACCGTGTGGCTCCTGGCTGGTTTGATGTGATGGCAGAGGCTCTGCTGCAGATGACAGCGCACAGACTGCTGTGATCTGTGCTTGTGTCACTGTTTTGCAGCCGACAGCAAAGGGCTAAATGTCCACTCCACAGTGATGCAATGTGTTTGTGGAGACCTTGGGGCATGTTTCTTTCCTAGAGCATGCCAAAGGTCAGGACTGCCAAAGCCACGGGGGCAGTAGGTGGGAATGGCGGCGAGGTTAACACAGGGCACTGGAGAGAAGCAGGAAGCTTCTGGATCAAACTGGCCCTTCCAGAAAAACACTTGAGGAAATGTCTCACCAGACAAAAGAACTGCACGAGCTGGGTGGCAGGCTTGCTTGAGTGTTCAGACCAAATTATTTTTTCTTGGTAATCAGATAGCATTCAATTAAAAAAAAAAAAAAAAAAAAAAAAAGGAGAACTAGGCTGACCTTAAACAATGTTTGTTCTTTAAAAAAAGTCAATATTCTTTTTCCAAGTTAATGAAAGTAATTAACAGTGATTGATGACACATGTACTCAGCTATTTTATGCTAGGAGACCAGATGGGTTAGGCACAGCTAGTGACCAGTAATTCTGATTCTTTGTCAGAAGGAACAAGAAGTTCAGATGTGGCTGGAACAGCTCAAGTACGTGAAGAGAAAAGGTAAATGTTTTTCTCTCTGCCTTTGCCTACTTGAGGAGCTGAAAAACAAGCCCAGGTAAAGAATTGCTTTCAGCCAGTAAGGTGAGCTTCCTATCTGCTGGCCGCACAGCTTCTTCCTGGCACTGAAAATGTTGCTGGGGGGGATTCTGGTTAAAAATAATATGGAATTACAGAAGGGTTTGGGTCAGAAGGGACTTGAAAGACCATCTAGTTCCACCCCCCTGCCATGGGCAGGGCTGCCCCTCAGTGGTTCAGGTTCCAACCTGGCCTCGAATATTCCATTTTTAATCACTTCTCAGTAAAGCATTTAAAAGGAGTTTTGATTTTTTTGCTCCTGAGTGTGTGTAGTGAGGGTGATCTGCAAGGCAGGGATGAAGAAACGGGATAAACTCCCAGTCTGCATTCACCTTCTGTCAAGCACTACTTTGAGCTGTCTGATTTGGACTCCTTCAAATGTGGAAATAGTAGGATGGAGGAAAGACGTGGAATTGGGAAAGAAGAGGGCCTCAGAAAAAGCCAAGACAGTAGATTTTTATAGGTAGGTCTGCCCAATTTGTGCCGACTCCTGTGAGGCTCTGGTAGCAGCTGGAACAGGCTCCCGAGGCAGACTTTTATCCTTTCTCCCTCCCACGCGGATCCATCTGTGAGACTGCTTGTTCTTGCTGCTCTTGCTGAGAAACTGGATTGAGCTCAGAAGCATCCTGCTCTTTCAGACCCTCTGCCAGAGTCTTGCTAGTCAAGGAGGGCTCTGTATTCCTGCAGATTTGCACAGTCCCAGGTTTCAAACAGTCGCTTGCGTTTCTGAATCTGCAGCTCTTCCTGCTCGACTCCAAAAAAAATAATTTCCAAGCTGTTGGCCACTTTAAATTGGAGCTCCCACGGAGTGAACATGAGGTGGTATTTCCAGATTTGCTCTGGATCTTTTGTTCAGAGTTTGGGTGATGCTTGGGAGGATTTAGGCTCACTCCTTGTGCACTTGGTTGTTCCCAAAGTGATTTTGCTTCTCTGTGTATTTGGGATACCTGCAGTGGTTTTGACATCAGTACTTGTCGAGGTCTAAAAACTGCTGAGGGATCTGCCCAGTGGTATTGCTGTGAAATCTGTGGAAGTAGAAATCATGTGGATACTCATGTGTGTTCCTAGCAAAGAAGGAGAAAGGGCACAAACTTTGGTGGTTTTGGGTGTCCACCAGAAGATTTTTCTTTCTAGGCTGTGGAGGCACCTTTGGTTTTCAGAGCAGCTGTAAGTGCTGCTTAGGGTGGTGATTTGCAAAAGTGTCTGTGCAAATGAGGGATTTCCTCAGTTTGAAACTTAGTGAGGAAAAAAATACTGGCAGGGGCAAGCTCAATAATGTCAGTTTTGTGTTATTGTAACATAGAAATGGGCGGATGGTGTTTTCACTTTCACTGAGATACCATGTTTTCAGTCTGGGCTGGTGTCTCAGTGCTTGGACTTCCAGAGGTGAAGTGCAGCACTGCCACCGGAGATCAGTCTGAGCACCTGACTTTGAGACACAGCTGAAAAGAGCCTGGGAAAAGCAGCTTTACTCAGGGAATCTGTGTGCCCTGGAAATCAGCTGGGGAGCGTTCCTTGACAATAAGAAGCAAAAAGATGGGAAACTGTAGAAAATGTTTTCCTTGATTATTTTTGTAGAGAATTTCTGTTACACGTAATTAGATTAATTATTTCCACCTAGGTTTTCCACCCTTCCATAGCTGTGGATTAGTTCCATATAAATAAAGCAGCTCATAATTAGTTAATGGTGTCTTGCCATTTGTGGCTGTTCAGTTTGTTTCTGATGGTGCCTTCAGTGCATGTGTAGCACTGCTTATATTGCAGGGACTTGCTTATGGAATAATGGCAGGATTGCTCCCAGGGACTGTCCAGGAAGGCACTGCAGCTCCTGGATGAACTGGGGAAGTTTGGAGCAGGCGTTGGTTAGTCCTGGAATCTTGGTGCACGCACACACAGTATAATTTAACGTGTAGGACAAACGTGCTCAGAGATGGAATCCCTGATGGTGTCACCACACAGAACCTATCATGAGGTCACAATGTTTGGTGTGAGCAGCAAATCTTCACTGTATGTGTGAGCTGGAGAGTGAAAGTTTCAGGGAGAGGAGGAAGCACAATGTTTGTTCGGCTCTGGGCTGTCATGTGAGAGCCTCTTGTGATGGCTGGCTGGGAAAAGTCAGCATTTGCTAAACAAATGCACTGGGGCTGATTCCTTGAAGTGCTGCTGTGTTTCTGAGGTGCTCTGTGTGTCTGAATCACCATGCTGAGCTTTTGATCTCAGACTCGGGCACCTCTGGTTCTGGTGCTGCAGGGAAATGAAGCGTTTGGCAAAGATGGGATGTCCTGGCAAAGAGGGCTGGACTGGTCAGTCTGGATCCTCCTTGCCGGGGCATGTTTGTACTTGGAAAGGAACTCTTGGTAACAGCTGGACTAGGTTGGGTTTCCTGTTGAATTGTCACTTACTCAGTTCTAACTGTAGTGAAGGCTTCAGTGCTCACACTGCTTGTGCTCCCTGTCCCCCTTCCACGAGGATTCCTGAGTTTTGTGTCAACACTTCCACTTGCCAGTATTTCCCTTAACTTACTGAGTGCAGTTGTGGAAACTGGAAAGAATCTGATAGTGTGATTTCAGTGCAATGTAGGAAGTTTTACAGAGCAAATTTTATATTGTGTGAGCTCGGGCTGTCACATCTGTGTGGGACAATGCAGAGCTGAGTTGGTTTGGTGACTGTAGGTTGGTGTCCAGGTGAGATTTTAAGGTTTTTTAAGGTCTTTAAAAGTACTCGATTGCCACGTTCTCCAGCAGCATCCAAGAGGATGTACTTTGGGAGGCCTTTCAGAACAGGACATGCACATGGTGACACTTATCAAACAGTGACTTATCTCGTGGGTTTCCTGGCTTCGTGCACTTGGTGTTTGTCCTCTTTCATAAGAAATTTGTCCATTTGCTTTTGGAAATCCAGGAGAACTTTTGCTTTTTCCAGTACCCCAAGTCACAGTTTCTCAGTGCAGCTAAGTAGGAGCAGGTAATGCAGAGAACACACTTCAAATTGCACTTTTTCCAAATTGTGGACCCTTCCCTTGCTTCTGGGTCCACTCAGCTTCTCACCCAGCAAAAGTAGGGGGAGAAGTTCTAACTCTCACAGACATAGATGGAAAGCTGAATGATCAGTGGTTTGTCTGTGTTAATCATGATTCTGCATCACTGTGATAACTTTAAGTCACCTCTTCTGGGCTTCAGGTTTATTATAATCTGCTTCACCTGCATGAGAAATTTGTACCATACCTCTGATGGTTTTCTTGCTCTTTTGAAACTCTAACACTGCGTACTTGGAAAAGGAAAGGGAGTGTCCAGATCTGCATAAAATATGTGTGGTTTTGGAGGAACTGGGCTAACACAGCAGCAAATTCGCGTCTTTATTTTTATTTTTCATAATTCCATGATAATCCAGTTGCTCTTCTGGCCACAGTTGAGCATTAAGCTGATAGTAGATTTTACAGAATCACCTGCTATTCTCACAGTGTGTGTTTCAAGACAGAAAACTGCTTAGAGACTCCAAATTCTTTGAGTGGGGTATCTGATGGTGTTTGAAATTTGCAAATGTATTTCCTGGAAGAGGTCTGAGTATTGCTGGAACTGTAGGAAAAGCAGCACTTCTGGGCAATGGGCAGTGCTTGTGAAACCTGCTCTCCTGGGACGGATCCAGTGAAGCTGTATTCTGCTGGAGAAACAGGAGTTGAGGGGATGTTGTCTCAGGGCTGTGGGGGTCCTAGGGGCTGCTGCCATTCTTTTTGTCACCTTACAAAGTGGTGGCTGGGAAATGGTGGTCCTCTGGAGGGGAGGCGAGCTTGGGAGGCTGTTTCACACTGCATCTACTCTAAATAAAGCAGCCTGGCCTAGTAGAAGGTGTCCCAGCCCATGCCAGGGGTTTGGAGTGAGGTGGACTTTGAGGTGCCTTCCAGCCCAAGCCGTTCCATCATCCTATACAAAGACGCAGTAAATCTCCCTGTGGTCACAGTGAATTGTTTTCAGGCACTTTTAAGCCTCTTCCTTCCCTCCTCTTTTCATGTATGGATCCTGTATTGGCAGTGTTTTATAAACAAACCCTGAGAAGCAAAGGCAGCTTTTCCCCTCTCTGGTTAAAGGGCAGGATCTGTTGTCAAAGGAGAGATTTAATCGATAGAGCTCCGAGAGAGGCTGTGCCTCCCTTCAGGTCGGTGTGTTTGTGTAAACCCAGGGCTGTTTGCTTCTAAATGCAGTGAGGAAGGTAATTTTGGGGAAAAAAATAACAATCTCATTGTAATCGATCTGTGCCAGGCAGAAGGATCGGCGGTGACGCCTTTTGGAAGGTGGTGGTGGTGTTTCTGTGGCTTTTGGAGAGTAAACCCCACAGTGCTAAGGTGCTGCTAGAGCAGAGCCAGGATGTGGAAGGCCTTCTAGCATCCCTTTGTTCCACCGAGTGCTTCAAGGGATGCTGCTGCTGTGTCAGAGAGAGCCGGGGCACCAGAGCTCCTGGTCCTGAGTAACCTGGCTGACTCAGCTCTGAAACCCCAGCCCCAGGCCAAGATTCTTATCGGGGCTGGAGAGCAATTAAAACTCTGAGAAATGGAGCTCTGTAAATAAAGTTCTTTGGTGACTGTCATTAGTGTTTGCTGCACATCTGGACTTGTGACGGCACAGAAGCACGTTTGTGGAAGGGGCTGGGAGGAGGAAGGTGAACGTTCATGCTGCCACAGAATCACAGAACCATAAGGGGTTGGAAGGGACCTTAAAGATCATCTTGTTCCACCCCCCTGCACCTTCCACTATCTCATGTTGCTCCAAGCCTCATCCAGCTTGGTCTTGAAAAGTGCCAGGGATGCATCCACAAGCTCGCTGGGCAACCTGTGCCAGTGTCTCATCACCCTCACAGTAAAACATTTCTTCCTAATATCTAAACTTCCACTCTTTTCAGTGCGAACCCATTATTCCTTGTCCCCTCACTGCAGTTCCTGATGCAGAGTCCCTCTTCAGCTTCCTCAGAGCCCCTTCAGATAATGGAATGTTGCTTTGAGGTAACCAGCCACGCAACCTTCTCTTCTCCAGGCTGGACAGCCCCAGCTTTCTCAGTCTGTCTTTGTAGGGGAGCTGCTCCAGGCCTCCTGTCTTCATTCTTGGGGCAGAACTGTAAGATTCTTATGTTAAAAAAAAAAAAAAAAA
>VZRH01005657.1:303707-343861 GCA_013397555.1 Urocynchramus pylzowi | reverse complement strand
AAAAAAAAAAAAAAGATTTCTGTTGGGGTAAGAGAAGATCTGCTATTACTTAAAATCCAGGGAAGGCGCCTTGCAAGGATTGGTGGTTTGCTGAGGCATCAAACCAGGGAGAAACGAGGCGCTTTGGCAGGGGCTGCAGCCCCTCAGTCTGTCCTGCAGGAACAGAGGCTCGTTTGGGGCTGTGACAAGGAGGTGACAGCACTCTCAGACCATGGCCACTCTCTGATCCAGGGATGTGATGAGGGTACAGCTGCTGATGCACCAGCCCCCATGGTCTAGGGAGCCTGTGCTCTCAGGTGTGCCCTGCTAGAAGCAGGCTGAAATAAACAGGCATTAAGTGGTTCCTTGTACTCCTGTTCCTGAGATTTTTTAAAAATCCAGCAGTGACCAGACTCTGAAAATTCTCCTACAAGGCAGGAAGCTTGATGATGCCAGTGCTGGTTAAATAATGTTTGACAAACCTGCTTGTTTGAGCCCGCAGTTCTGCTGGGCACTTGCTGCAGTGCCACCCACTGCCCTGTCCATGGCTGCTCTCCCGAGCCCTTCCTTTGCTCAGTGCCCAGGGACGTGCCAAACCTGGCATGGTCCCCGTGGCCCTGCTTGCTGTCTGCCAGGCCAGTTCCCGTGGCCAGCAGGTGATCCTGGGGCTCGTGGCACGCTCTGGCTGGCTGTGCCCATCTCTGCTCCAGCTGGAGTCCAGCGGAGCCTGAGGTGCACCCCAAAAGCGTGGGGTGAGCCTTGCTGTGACCCATCTGGCCGAGGCAGAGGGGTCTGAGGTTCCTCCTCTGTGCGGGGTGACAGTGGGCAGGCGGCCCTGAACCAGTCCCTGCCTGTGCTGGATGGGAATGTGCCTCTGGAATGATGCTCTGGGTGGACTCGCTGTTCCTCGGGACAGAGGTGATCGCCCTTGTCCTGGGAGGCACTGGAACAGAAGTTAAACAAACTCGGGTTTGTTTTTCTTTTCAATCTTTTTTTTTTCTAAACGAGATAATTTGCTTGGAAAACCCTCTAGACCTCCCGATATCCGAAGCATAGGGGTAGACAGCATTTCACTTATTTTAATTTAAGGAGTGTTTTCCTTGAGATGGTGGCAAAAGGACCAATTTACAGAAGAATATTTGTAGGTGGAGGCCTGGCATTGATCTGCATGGAGATCAGTGCCAGGGCTACCTGAAAATTACAGTTTGGGGGGAAGGTATTTTGAGACAGGACTGCTGTGTCCTGGAGAGAATCATGGAATCACAGAGTGATTGGAAGGAACCTTAAAACCCATCTCATTCCACCCCCTGCCATGGGCAGGGACACCTCCCACTGTCCCAGGCTGCTCCAAGACCCTGGCCTTGAACTCTTGCAGGGATGGGGCAGAAGTAGGAATAGATTAATCTGACGGAGCTGTTGAATGGTTTTGCTGCTATTCATTCAGTCCAGTTTCTTTAGGAAACTTTCACTGTTCACGCTCGTATTTTCATTCTTGTGCTGGGAAAATGAGGACAGGGAGATCTGGTAACTCCACTCCAAATCCTTCTTGTCTACAGCTGAGATGGCTTATGCTACAACAGTACCTGCTGGTTTTAATGAAAATAAATTATGTTAGTATCTTGCTAATGCCTGGTCTAAGCTGACCCAGCTCTGTTTAACAGGATGTGCTGATTAATGGAACTGGAACATCTTGAACATTCGGGATGGCAGAGACCTGCAGGGATTAGAAATGACATTTAAGTGATTTTCTCTTGGGTTTGACGCGTAACATGGAATGAGTTCCATGTCTCTAAGAATGCAAGATGGGCAGAGAGGAACTTGGAGAGTGGTGATGCTGAGACACTTGGGCTGCAGAGGAACAGCCAATTAAAGGGGGTTTTTAATGAAGCACAGCAAGGAAGGGACTGTGTTCAGCAGTGCATGCCCAGGCATTTTCCTGCACATCAGGGAAGTAACTTTAGAAAGCCCATCCTGAGCAACTGTGCCGGTGCTGGAAGTCTCAGACCGGGTTTTATTTCTTGGAAAGGAACATTCAAATCTGAGTGTGCTAAGAGCTCTTCCAGGAATAGCCAGCACTGCCTGAAATGCCGTGGCACAGCCACACTGTGGACAGATGCTCCTTGTGCAAGGCAGAAGCAGTCTCCATTGCAGCTCCCACGGCAGCTCCCAGCAGCCATCCCCTGCCCCAGCGGTGCTGCAGGGCACCACTCCTTGGGAGCTGCTGCCAGAGCAGTTTGGGGTGAGCAGAGTCAGCTGGATCCGTGGGGAAGGGCTGGAGCTGGCTGCTGACAGCAGGGTGACCTCACCCCAGCGCTGGGTGATGCCTGGCCGGGCAGGAGGAGCTCCCCTGGGTACCCAGGAGGGCCAGGCTGCTGGTTTTATGGTGTTTTATGGTGCAAAGAAGGGAAATCACCTGTGGCA
The DNA here is from genome assembly GCA_013397555.1 of Urocynchramus pylzowi. NCBI lineage: Eukaryota > Metazoa > Chordata > Aves > Passeriformes > Fringillidae > Urocynchramus > Urocynchramus pylzowi. Next base: position 341,461 of record VZRH01005657.1, on the reverse strand, counting down.
GTGGGATACTCTGCATGAAGGACACAGCTGGGTTCAATCTGGGTCAGCGGCGTTGGCTGGCAGCTCCTGCCGGTGGCACAGCAGAATCCTTGCGACTGCCTGTCTGTAAAACAGGGATGCTCCGGAATCCCAGAATGGTTTGGGTGGAAAGGAACCTCAAAGCCCATCCCGTTCCACCCCCTGCCATGGGTAGGGACACCTTCCGCTATCCCAGGTTTCTCCAAGGCCAGTGCAACCTGGCCTTGGACACTTCCAAGGACGGGAAATACTGGATGTCACTTAGTATAGTGCCAAAAAACCCCTGACCCTCACCAAAACTGAACTTGAGCAAGTTCTTTTGGTGTAAGGGTGGCTGGTTAGGTCACCATGGGTCTCAGGTAGGGTTTCTCCAAACCAAGGTATCTACTGGTTCTATACTTCCATATTTTGGGGGCCCGGGGCCAGGGATTGCTGGCTCTGTGGGTGAATTCCCCCTCTGTTCTCTCTCCCTCCCTCTACTACACAGCTTCAAAATAATTGGGAATGGTGGATTTTTTTTCCCTGGGGCAGTATGGAGCTGCTTCTTAGTAATCTGCTGGAGGCTTGGGTAGAGTGGGAGCGGAATTGATTGTGTGGGTTTTTTTCCTTCCTGCTCCAAGACCACTTCTTGGCACTGAGGAATTTTTCTTTAGACTTCTTTGGAGAACAGATGCGTGAAGTACAGTTACCACTCATACATATGGCTTTTAAAATATGGAAGCTGTTGGACTGAAGTGGCTTCATATGGTGCTGTTGGAGGATGAGAATTAACATGGAATTTTGGGTTTCTGAGACGTGAATGTGTCGTTAGAAAGTTGTTTTCTTTAATTGTTTTTTAAAAAATAATGTTAAGTATTAATTTGCATCTTTATGGTTATTAATCAAACTAACATTTACAACTCTGAAAATTACTCTCTCTGCAGCCCTTAATGCCTAAAATAGCATTGTAGTTTAATCTCAGGGATAAATAGGTTATATAATGTACAATTTAAATGGCTGTTAATCTTCATTTGCTAACGCAGACATCTTTTTCTTTAATTACAGGTTTCCATTTTAAAAGCTATTGGAAGACACTCTGCCACCCTCTTGGATTACTTCCCATACGACTCAGCATGTCACTGTGCCCTGGATTTTACAAGGTGGCCATGATTTAATCCCCACTTCCCACTCCTATGTATTGGTGAAACACTGGAGCTCTTTTGAGCTGCTGTTACTCCCGTGGGAACTGATTTGTCTCCAATCCCTTCTCCCAAGGACTAGACGTTGCCAGCAATGAGCTCCCAAAGCCATCCAGGTAAGGGTAAGGCCACTTGGAATCCCAGCAGTGACCCCAAAACACAGTTTGTTGCATGAACACACCTTTTAATTGTGCTGAAATGGTCATCCAGACCCCCTCCCTTTCCTGCTTCTTCTGAAACTTGGTGTGAAGGTGGAAAGTGCTTTTGGTGTTACCAAGAGTTACAAGGAAGTTTTACCGTTTCAGACTTCTGATTGTTCTAAAATTTGTGTTTCTAATCATTGCATCAGTGAAAATTGGTATTTTCTGAGTAATTAACCAGATATTTAATTTGTTAAATCTGTGCTGATGAGCCTTAACGATATGGAGTGTACTTCCTAGGAACAGGCATGGTTCTGCTGGTGCCTTTATTGATATTTAAGGAAACTGTTGGACCTTTTAGCAGGAAGGAATAGTTTTGCTGGAACAAAAGTCAATTGATCCACCTCAATGCTGTCTGGGGGATTATCCCTAATGTGTCTTGTAATTTGAGGCATGATTCATCACTACCAAATTGTGCATTTCTGTGTGTCAGGAGGATCTGTAGCTGCTCAGTTACCTGCTTTCCAGCTTAAAGGTGCCTCACACATTTGTTTTTAGGGAGTCTGGGGCAACTTTTGTGTTAGGCAGAGCTTTGTTAGAGGAATTTTAATTGTGCTTGGGCTGTTTCAGTTTATAGTACAGAACTGGCTGCTGGGAAGCAAATAATCCAGTAACAACAAGGCACGTGGAAGGACTTATTTCACTCTGCCTCTGAGAGATTACTCTGTGACTTCAGTTTAATCAGGCTGAGGTTAGCAGTTAAGGCTGAAGTGCTAAAAGCCAGAGAACAGCTCCTAAGATTTAAGGAACCGCTTGTTTGTGGGGGAAGAAATCCTGCAATAAATAGGGGTGCTGGAGTCTACAGGCAGCAGAGGGAGACCCAACCCTCTCCTCATAACTGAAATGAGTTTATGAGTCTCTAAAATCATCAGAATTATCAAAAAGAAAAAAAAAAAGTGGCCTCTGCTTCCATAGTGTAGCAGTCTTAGATTTTGAAATTTGTTGGTACTTTGAGGAGTTGAGAAACTTGAACGTGTTTGTATGACTGTAGGTGTTTACTGGAGACACAAATGCAAAGTGATGTTTTTCAGGAGCTCTGTTCTTCAGATAATTGTTGTTTCAGTGTTTTCATGACTTAGGAGTGAGGCTGGGCAGCTGTGGCTGCTTGCTTTTCTCTTATTGTGGTGGTGGGACACCTTGAACACCCACCTGCAGTCCAAACCCAACCATGGATATTTCTTGGCTTCTTAAGGAGCTGCTCTCCAGAGGTTTGGGAAGTGGTGATGTCCTTCCTGGCTGGGCTATTATGCAGTGGAAGCCTGATGCTGGTTTGCCTTGCTTCCTTTCATAATTCATCACTGAACACTTGTTTCTCCTGCCTCTTTCTGCTGCTTTGGCTCAGTGTTCCTGTAGATCCAAAAATCAGCTTGAGCTTTGTTTTTCTAACAGCCCTGTCTAAAATGGTGCTGAGAAGGGTGGTCTGATCAAAACCCAGGTTGTGGCAGCTGGGCAGGATGGTGTTGAATACCCACGTGCCCTTCCTGGGTGCTGGGTTCTTACTCCGGTTGTACTTCCAAGGGTTAGGTTGGAATTCTGCAGCGTTTCGTGGTGGCTTTTCACCCCCGGTGTTCTTGTTGCTTGTTTCTCTTTCAAGAGTCAGTTGTATAATAAGGAGCAGAAATATTTCTCAAGCCTTGCCAAAGATGACATCTGGATTTCTCATGTCAGTTATCATAGCCATGTTGATTATACAGCTACAGGTAATTATTCCTAATGATGGGCATTGTTTAAAGGACGGCTCTGGCTTAACTCAAGAGCCTATTAGGCCTTGCTTCAGTGGGTTCAAGCTTTCTTCTCTAATCTTCTCCAAGGCCAGCACTAATGGGATGTTTTAGGAGCTGTGCCATGAAATTGTTGCGGCATAGATGAATGGAAGTGGTTTGGTTTGGGTTTTTTTCTGTGCTTTTTTTGATTTTTTCATTTCACTCTGTGAAGCTTTTGTGAGAAGTGTTGGGCACTGAGGGCTTCTCACTGAACAAGGTGGAAAAACGGAGAAAATTTAAGTTGGCTAAGAAAAGTGTGACTTCTTCCCCCATCACTTCCTCTTCTTTTGTTGTGTTTTGGACTCAGATTCTGTAGGGAATAAGAAATAGATTTTGGAGAAGAAGAATACCCAGGTGGGAGAAAACTTCCTGGGAGGCATCACGTGGCCTTTGGCTTTTGGCAGAGGAGTCACTGCCTCTTCCAGTGCTGGAACAAAGCTGGAAAAGAAGATGCTGGAATTGTGCTGCGAAGGCTCAAGTTGCTGCGAAGTATAATTAAGACAATTAGGCTAATTAAGATAACATTTAGGATTATGACAAAGCTTGGGGGGGCGGGGGAAAGCATGTTTAGTTTCACTCCTTAACCTGTTCACATTGGCCTCAATTTAAACTTGCCTTACATAACCTGTGGTGCTCACCTTACCCAGGCTGACTGGGTTGTGAGTAGGTGTGGGGTATTTTTATAGGTTTTTTAAAATGTTTTAGGGTTTTTCCCCTCTCTGATTTACCTTAAATGATTCCTTGCAGTTGCATTCTACCTCCCCCCATAATTTTCAGAGGCTTGAGTTTCACTATCTTCTTTAATCAGTAAAGATTGTTCTGCTGATACTAGTTATACATAAAGATTAGTTTTAAAAAACCAAAACACTTAAAGTTAATCACTCAACTGATTTGTATTTGTTTAAAGTTCACTTTCCTTTGTAAAAGCTGAAAATCTCCATGTTCAATGAAGCATTTTGTTTATGAAATGTTATCCTGCAGGAATTAACCAGTCTGAATGCAAATGCTCCATCCTTTCTTCAGAGCCACTCTTGCAGAGATGCAAATTTCAGCTACATTTTGCAGTACTGAATGTTTGATAATTAGGAATATTGAAGTTTTGAGAATGAGCTTGCCTGGCTGATAGGGTAAAATCTGCAGCAGGGATCATTAGGGCTGAGAGGAGCTCCCTGAGGAAGCAGAGAGCTCCAGGATCACATGGCACTGGGAGAACGAGTTTGGGAGTCACAGTTTGGGAGTCACGTACTGTGATTTGCTGGGTAGATAAGGACTTCTGTACGGGCTTTATCTACAGCCAGCCACTCTCCTGCCCTGCACAACAGCTCAGTGAGGCATGGAAAGCCATTTCATGCAGCACACAGAGAAGAGCTCTCCCCATAAGCATCTCCCAGCATTTTGCACTGCCCGATAAATATTTGATGCGTTCTCTTTTTAAAGATTAAGAAGTTTCTGTGGAGATGCATTTCAAGGCGGCTTTAAATGACACTGACCTACTTTCTGGCAGCAATCAAGCTGTCTGGGGAAGTTATCTGGGGGCAAGAGCATCATTTCAAATAAACACAAGGACTATGGGGGTAAGCTCCAGCACTCCTCTAGCAGGGCTGGGCCATGGTGGGTACTTGGTGGCTGTGGAAGAACATCTGGATGTGGTGTATCATGGAGTCATGGAATGGTTTGGGTGGGAGGGGGCCATCAAGCCCACTCCATCCACAGGCAGGGACACTTTCCACTGTCCCAGGCTGCTCCAAGCCCCATCCAACCTGGCCTTGGACACTTCCAGGGAGCCCTGCTTCCCCTTACCAGTCTGGTGCTCTGGTTTTACTGGATTATGCTAGACTGGGAATTCAGAGGCTGTTCCCCTGAGCAGCCTGGTCCCCCAGTTTTGGGGGGAGACTTTGGGGTTGACTGTGGGGTAAACTCAGCAACAAGCTCTGGTTAGAAGAGCTGGAAGCTCCAGCAGATGGAACTGGCCATGTCTCCATTCACTTTTCTTTCTCCAGCCCACAACAGAACACCTTTTCCACCTTCATCCCTGTTCTTACCCATGTGGGAGCTGAGCCTGTCCTGGATTTCCTTTAGGAACGGTGTCATTTTGAGGTCCTTGAAAGTTTTAAGTCTGCTCCCACTAAACCTGTGAAGTTTTCACTTTCTGGAGCATCAAATACTTGGGACTTTCTGTGCAAGGGTTTGATTGTACCCTCAAAAGAGAAGAATGGTTTTGTGCTTCAACTTGGGGTTCAAGCAGAAGTTCCTGCTAGGTCAGTGTCCCTGCCAAGTACATTCCTCTCATTTCTGCTTTTTCTTTAAATGCAGTTCTTGCACTTAGGAATTCTTTAAAAGCCTGTTTCTAAAAAACTTCTAAAGTAAGTTTTTTAGCCTGTGATGTTTCCTGCAGTGCAAAGATGAGAAGCAGGTACTTGTGATGAGAGGCAGAGAACTCTGGATTATTTTGAATGAAGTACAGGGTAGGCAAAGGATATAAAAAAGGTTGTACTTTTAAAGTCAGGTGATTCTGTAATAATGCTTGAGATAGTCCTTGGGCTCTTGTGTCCCACTTGGAAAGGACACAGACCTTTTTCTATGAGGTTACTACATTTTTGTTACTCACTTTTGGTCAACCCCAGTTTGCCCTGTGTCTCATACTTCCCCAAATTCAATTTGTTACCGGAAGAGTGGATAAACAATTGCAATGATGTTTCTTCTTTTAGTGTAGTGTTTAGTATATCTTTTTCATCCTCTGACATCTGCAGAAACTGCCTTTATGGTCAGAGGATAGCCGGGAGTGAGTGAACATGGAGTAGCAGGTGCCTGACTGGAGAATGAGCAATTGTGGTAATTCTCCCATCCTTCAGTAAAGGTTTTGCCAGTCCCTTTCTCCTCGTAGCTTGCCATGGACCAGGAATTCCGCCCCCCACTTTTATGTATTTATTTCATTATTTCTGTTTAGGCCATCAAGCAGGGAAGGCCTTGACACCTGCACCATTTGAGCTGCAAGGTGGAGTGGTCAAACCACTCAACAAATTTATTCTTCTGCTAAGAAAACTAAAATTAATACATCAGCAGGTCTTTTAAAGGTTTTATTTCCATAATCAAAATCAAAGTAGTGTTGTTTCATCAGTTACTGGGAAAATCGGATGCTTTACCTGCAGTGCCTTGGCTTGCTTTGAGGTACTCAGCGGCTCTTGGTGTTCCCCCTGGGGATTGCTGTCACCCTTTAGCTTGATGGACTCATTTGCTCAGGTGTGGAAGCAGATTTTTAGCCTTTCAGAAGGATGAGGCTTATATTAAACTTCACACCTAATGAAAAGTGAATTCCATAGGGGAATAACCCCAGGTGGGCTTTTCTGAGACCCTCCTGTCTCAGCAGGAAGCCACCCCCTGGTGGCAGCAGTGCTTGTGGGAGTTTTCAGGAGCCCCTGAGTGTGCCTGGGGTTCAGTGGGGCGTTGCTGGTCCTTCTTTGAACCCTGGCAGCACCGGCTTTGCCAGGGAATTCACAGGCCAGGCTTAATCTTCTCTGTGTTTGTAGCTGCCCTGCTCCACTTTGATGTTGCAAGCAATGTTTTGGAAGCTTGAGTTACCAAGCGTGAGGAGGTTCTGTCAGGATGGCTGGGCAGGGTCAGCCTGGGGAGATAGGAGCCTGACCACAGCTACCTGTGGATACCTGGGGAAGCAGGGAAGGACAGGTAGGATTGTGACAACAGCCATTAAATACACCCTCTCAACCTCTGCTCATGTGTGATGTGGATTTCTGGGGGGGGGGTGCTGATAGAGTAAATTTTACTTTTATTTGTTGTTCTGTTGTTTCTTGGGGTTTCTTTACTGTCATTTTGGTTGTACCAAGGGCTGAACATCCCAGCACTGAAAAACAACTTCTTTTGCTGACTTGCCTGTGAACAAGCAGAGTGCCTCTCCTCCAGGAGAAATGTCCAACCAAGGTAGAGCTTCTTGCAGTGGAGGGGACTGCTGGAAACCCCCTGTGCTCTGTGGCAGGGCTGGGATCAGCGTGCTGGAGAAATCACAGCCGAATTCAAAGAAATCACTTGTTTTTTGGAAAAAAAAAAAAAAAATCAATCCTGACCCTTTTGCTATTCTGGAACCTGTGTACTCGCGCTCTTTGTAGCTGTTGTGCTGCCAAACCACATAAATAGCTTTATGGGGCAAATGGTGATGGGAGTGAGGTCTGGTTTGGGAGCTTTGAACTGCCAGCCTTGGCCTCAGGTACCTGTTTTGTCCTCTAAGGCAGCTGCTGAGGCTGCGTGACCCCACCAAGATCAAAACCACGGAGCACAGGGGGAGGGGCCGTGGGCTCTGCGTGCCCTCGGTGGGCTGTGCTCGCTGTGCTGTGGATTTTGAGTTTTCCTTTACCAGCTGCTGCTGCCGCCCATGAACTCCTATGTGGTGACTCTTTGTTTCGGCGGTGATCAATGGCCCTGGATCAATGCGGGTGCTCGGCCGCGCGGTTGCCGCAGCCGGCCGGCAAAGCGGGAGAAGCTGGGAGATGGGAAACGCTGCCTCGGGTGGGTTATTTGCTCAGAGATCTGAGGGCAGGTGTTTTTTTTGTCTGCTGCTGGAAAGGTGGTTTCAGCAGTTCTGATCAATTGACTATTCTTCAGGCAGAAAACCCTTAAAGCCTGGCAATGTTAAAATAATCCATTGAGAATTGTATTTTGCTCTTCTGTTTCGGCATTCAAAACTTGCACTTTCTACTCAAACAAGGCTTGACCCTCTCCGTTAACTGTGACCTTTGTTTTATGCTGCCTATAAAGAGAAACAGTTTTAAACGTTTTTTTCACTCCTGATCTAGAAAATGCTTGAGCTGCTCCTGTGGGAAGATATAAAAGCCTGAACTAGACCAACTCTCTCTTCTCTGGTCATAAAATCATCCAAAACAGTAAAAAAGAACATACACCAAACTCCACAAGTCCATCCAAGTACTGAATTCTCGACGTCTGTCGCTTCAGGAAAAATCTCTGAAACTTCCCAGAACTTGCTTTATTCTAACTAAGGTGCCAGTGGTCTCACAGAACCTCTGCCAGGGGAAACCATGTGATCCTCACAGCTTACCAAACCCAGGAGAAGGGCTCTGGCATCTCTTCCCTGCCAGCAGCAAGAATCTGATTGGCATTAGATGGCTTTTTCCCTTCCTTTTTTTCCTTTCCAGCAGGTGCAAGGCCTGTTCTGCAGGCTTGTAACTCTTGACAGGTTTATCGTGATGTCTTCTTGGCAGGTAGGGCTGATGCTATTCCTTCAGCCTGCATTAAAGATTCTTTTCTTTTTCATTTTTTCCCTTCAAAGTGGAGCTCTGTGCAGGAGCTCTTTCAAGGAGGTGATGGGACTGTTGCCCCTGGTTTCCTTCTTTTTATCTGGAACTGCAGCAGGTAGAGCCAACCTGAAGGGTCACTACACCTTCACCACCACCTCCACCTCCCCCAAATAAACTTGAGACAGGTTGATCTGAGCAAACACGGCACCAAGTCATGTTGACAGAGGTTTGGGAAAGCTCTGATTTATTCCTCTTATGTATTTTCTTTTTCACAAGGAAGGGTATGCAGGCAGGTTCTGCTCAGGCACTGCCTGATTCCTGAATCGTTCTGAATTAGCTGCTCTGTGAAAGTTGCCCTTTTAATTTTTTTCTTCCTTTCCTCTCTTTTCAGAGGTGTTTGTCATGGGAGACCTCAGCCTGTTGTTTTTAGTAGCTCACCGAAGCACTTAAGGAGAATTCCTCCTCCTCCACTGATTAATTTCTGGCATGGAGCACAAAATAGCTCTTGCGTCAATAAATCGTCACAGCCTTTGCTTGTCTCTGTCAGCGTAAATACAGTTGGACTCTAACGTGCCCCCATGTAGGCCAGAGGTTGCCAGTTTTGCAGCTGCAGGGTGGTCGAGTCCAAGAGTGCATGGCTGGGGTGTCAGAGGTGCTGCAGTTCGGTTGCAAGCCGCTTCGCCCCCCACCCCTCCTTAACTTCTTAGTTTCTGGAATTCTACTCTAGTTATAAAGATATTGTTCCGCAGCTTAGAACATAATAATTTTGGGTGTATCTGTTTGATTTACTAGGAAAGCAGGAGTGTGTTTGTGGCTGTGAGCAAGGGTTCTGCTCAGTGACTCCCAGCTCTCGCTTCACTGCTTCACCTCCCATCACTTGGAGGCTCCTTTTCAAGCTGCTTGCTCAGACTCCAGACTCCGTTTTTTTTTTTTTTACTGGTAGTTCTGGTGTTTGCTTTTGTTGGGGAAACCATGGATGGCAGTTGCACAAAAGAACGTGATGTTTTGGGAGTGATTGCCCAAATAATTGGGCAACAGGGACTTGATCTTTAGATGTTCCAGCCATCAGATGAAAGAAACTTTCTGCAAAGCCATTTGCTAAAAAAACTGTTGTGCAAACGGGGTGCTGAATGCTGCTGGAAATGGGGAGGGGGGTGAGAAACCTGGAAAGTGGGTCATCCTCCTGTACTTGGGATTCTTGCAGGGAAGCTTGAGGGAGCTGCTGGAGAGGCTGGGACCATCCATTGGCAGCTTCAGAGTCAGAGAGTGGGATGGAAACTGCTGGCTTTCTACAGAGGTTTCTCCTTGGAGAGTGCCCTGATGGAACTGCTCCTCTGGGTTTTCCTGGAGCACGTTCCTCCTTCCACTGGCAAGGCTGCCCTGCAGCTGCCCTGCCTCTAAATGGAGCAGTTGAGCAGACTTGAGAATGAGAATGATTTAGAAATGTTTCTAAAATTTAGATTTAAAAAAAAAATTGTTATTCTCTTAATCTACATCTAAATACAAACACAAACTGTTGGTGGAGGGGCAGGGGAAAATTCCTCAGTATCCCACCTGTGGATGAAAACTCTTGGCAGGTATTTTTGCCAGTTTTGAGAAACCAGCTGTAGCTGCTCTAAACCAAACTGTTCCATTATAAACTTCTGCACATATTCCTTCTGTCCTTTGAAAAACAACCAGCCTGTAGATGCCAATGGATCAACACTGGAAGGGCAGGCCTTGATATGACTTGGGTTTGGAAGAAATTCCAGAAATAGAACACCTATTTTGTGGAGAAAACTGTCTGCTCAAAGGTGACTTGCATTGCCAGAAAGGAGAGCATGGCTTGCTCTCAGCCTCATGAGGGGATTTGATAAACTCTGTATTTTCTAGGATTTCTCATCTTGTTCCCTTGGCCTTCCTCCTCCTCTCTGGAGCTGTGAGCTAATATTTGCTAAGAGATTTATGTGTTTTGGCCAAAATGCAGAATGTGTGCAAAGAATATTCCCGCTGCCCATTTTCCCCATAAGAGCTTGAGGTTTGAGAGTGAAAATACAGGTTTAAAAGTGTTTTCCTGATCAGTTTGTTTATTCCTTGGTCTGTGATGCTGGGGGAGCCATGAGGGGTTGAGGTTGCAGGAAAAGGCAGTGGTGGTTGTGTCACTGGGGCTCTCTGGCAGCTGCCTGCCCATGCTTGTGTCAGGGTGCAGGCTGCGTGGGCTTTCCCTGCTTTTCTCTTTCTTGTTGTTGATGCCAGGGTGGTGTTCTGGCTCTGCAGCGGGCACAGAGCAGCTCCCCTGATGTGGCTGTTGTGTGTCTGTCCAGGCTCCTTCTGTCTGAACTGGCCAGAGTTTATTCCTTAGGGCCATGCTGGGCTGGGACTGGGCTTTTCCACAGCCTGATGTTGGGTCTGGGTGTTGGAGCCTGCTGATCACACACACTCTCATTTTCCCATCTCGGGTGTCTGGCGTGCCTCTGAGCAGAGCATCACATGGTGTGCTGTGGGCAGTGACTGATGCTGGGGTAAACACAGAGCTGCAGTTTGCTGAGTGAAACTGTGTCAGCTCAAGGTGTGCTTGGCTTTTCCTCCTCCCCTGGACCTGGGTGCTGGAGAGCTGGAGATCCCCTGTCCCCACTGATCAGGCTGGGACGTAGGGTGGTTGTTGGTTCTGGGAGCTCTCTGGGATGCCCATCCCACATTGAGGAGTCTTTGACTTCCTTTGTGCCTGAGGTAATTTTTTTTTCCTTGTAAAGCACTGGACCAGGCTGCTCGGTGCAGTGGTGGAGTCGCCATCCCTGGAAGTGTTCAAAAAAACATGTGGACTCTAAAATTAATGATTTCCTTCCTATTTCAGCTTGTGTTTCACGGCTGGGGCTGCTTTCTTCAGGAGAGGCAGGCAGGAGAGTCCCTTCAGGAGCCACCGGTCCCCAGCGTTGGGTTCTGTAGTCACAGTAGCCCAGCTCTGCCGTGGGATGAGCCCTCCCTCCTGGGGAAGGTGAGCTGGGATAAAGGGGTGTGCTTGTGGTGTCTTGTTTGGCTTTTCAGGCTCCTGAAGCCAGAGAGCTCTGCAGAAGGAGCTTGTTTTTATTCAGAAATAATGATGCAGTAGTTGGTTTAGGCACATAAACATTTGTGGCTTGAGCAGGCAGAGGTATGAGACACACTTGTGTTGGGAGATGAGTTCTGTCTCGCTAGAAACTCCTTTTTCCTCTTGCAAGAAACAACTGTGGGACTATTTCTTTTGAACATCAGTGGATTTTTCATCCCCCAAAATCTTCAACTGGTTTTATTTTGCAGTAAGAAGCAGTAGGTAGTGTTTAAGAACCCTTGTTGGTGAGATTGTATCTGGCAAAGATACCATCTCACCAACAGCTTTCAAAGATTTTGAAAAAGGCAGAATGCTCAGTATTTGCTCCTTTAATATTTTTTCTTACTGTTTCCCACCAAGCCTGTGTTTCCATCGTGTCTGTGAGCTTCATTGGTTTTGTCACATTTGCAAGTTGTTAATAACATCTTGGTTTGTTAATATATTCTCGGTATTGGAAAATTCTACGTGATTTATCTGCGTTATTTACCGCTCTGCCTCTTCCAAGTTAATAATTTCCCTGACTAAGGATACCTTTGTGCACAGGGAAAGATGCAAGGAGGAAAAATCTGCCTGGGATGTTTCTCCTCCTCCCTCCTCCTCCTCCCTCCTCCTCCTCCTCCTTCTCCCAAACTGAAACTAGTGGAGGCTGCTGGCCACTTTCACTGGTCATCTGCTGAGTCCTTTAATTAGAATGTTTCTGATTCGGAGCTTCTACATCTCCTGGCTCATGCCTTGGATGCTGGCAGAGGCATTTGAGCTACACTGTCTCTGGTCCCCAAATTGTAATTTCAGCTCAAGCCCTTTCTTAGATGTTGGGAAAATGAATTGAAGTTTGTGGGGTGTTTTACCCCTCAGCACTGGGAGGCTCACAAAATGCTGCTATGGGTGCAGGATGATAAATGCTGTGACATCTAATGAGGGATCATTTTGAGCTTCCCATGCCTTGCTGTGTGGCTTCTTGGAGCTGCTGACCTCTGCTGAGTGCCCTTGGCCATGCCAGCCCAGCCACGTACTGGCAGCTGGGAGATGTTTTGTCTGGCAGCAGGGAAAGCTTGGTGCTGGTAGGAAGAGCTGAGAGGGCAGAACAGGCGGTGTGTGCCAGTTTGGGACAGCCAGCGGTGCCTGGCATGGCTGTGGCAGCTCTTCCCTGGTTGCCAGAGATGCCATGAGTGCCGAAAGCTTGGGGGGGTGCAGCCCAATTGGAACCAGGGCTCGCTGGGCATGTGTGGATCTGGATTAATTGTCCTGTGCTCTAAATGAGTGGTTGTACACAGAGCAAGCACGTGGCACGGCTCTGCTCTCAGCAGGTGAAGCTACAGCAGGAAAACACCTCCGACTCGGCAAGACACAATAGCAGAGCACAGGGAGCTGGGCTGAGGCATGTGAAGGATGTGGGATCTGTGATACCGGAGGCTCAAAGGCAAAAATAGCATCATTTATAATAGTAAAAGTGAGGGCTCCTGCATGCCGCCTTTGCATTCTGCCAGTCTGTAGTGAATGGAGGAGTAGTTTGCTTACAGATGACAAGCAGGGATGAATAAGCACTTAAAATTTTTGGTGCTGGAGAAACAGCTTTTCCGTCTTGGCCCCTCAGCTAGTCAGTCTTGCAGTCCCTTTCCTCAGAGTGTTGCTTGCTGCTTGAAATACAGGTGTTGGGAAGCAGGGAATTAAAACTCTCTCTACATCCCTTGGCCTCCCTGTGGGGTTCCCTGTTCTGCCCTTGGCATGCTCCAGGACGTGTTTTGACTGGGCTGTGTGCTGATTTTGGAGAGGACCCCTTTGCTGCCTAGTTTCCTCCCAGCAGCAGGAGGAGATATCCGAAGCACAATCCATTAACTCCTTCACCAGCTATAAACATCTCATCACCACAGGCTAAATCCCTGATGGGTTTTAGTGGATGCACACCTGAGGATCTCCTGGAGGTGAAACAGAAGAATAAATACATTAATTTGGATGCTTGAAGAAGAGCAGCGAAGTGTGGATAGGTGTAAAGTTGCGTCCTGGAGTAAGGAACTGCTGTCCCTTGAGGTCTCAGTGCTGGAGCTGTTGGCTACAGCAGCTCTGCCTCTGCCCCTTGCTCTTGTCCTCTGTGCTTAATTTCCATGGAATTTCTGTGGGACACCTTAAGTATTTTAGCTGTTGGAGTTTTGTAATGGGAGGTAACATTGTTTGAATTTTTTTTTTTTTTCCCCCCTTCTTTCTTCCCCTAAGCTGCTGCTTTGTGGGCTTTCTAAGGACCTAGTCCAGGGTGGAAACAGAGGGAAAAACACCTCATGGTAAGGAGTGGAATGCAACTAGTGCTGTGTGTTTCTTCTAAGTCAGTACTATTAATTGCTTTCTGCTGCTTAATGATAAACTTGTTAAGACATGGCCAGAAGTGGTTCTCTGGCCAGGAAAATGTCCTTTTTGCTGTTGTGTTTGCCCGAGCTGGCAGTGGAGAGATAGCTGTAGTACCTGAGGAACAGGCCTCCTGAAAACTGGTATTTTGGAGCATTTTTCCGCTTGCCTGCCCGTGACTACTGCCTGCACCATTTCTGGTGTCATCCTCTCACCACGGTGCGTGGATGTGTGCGGATTCGTGTGAGGGCGATGTGAGGAGAAAAGCCAGCCACGGCTTTTGGAACCCGGCAGGCGTTGCAGCAATGTCCATTAGGGGTTTTATTATTTTCATATTTGGCTCCAGTTTAAATGTCAGTGACCTCCTGCTCGGAGAGGTCCCATCCACAGGGAGCCTTGGCAGGCATTTCCCAAACAGCACGGGGATCTTGTGCCCTCTTACAGGACACATTTTACACCCTTTCATTGCAGTTGAGAGAGGGTCCCAGGCTTACTTCTTCAAAAATAACTTGTGGTGGTGAGGTTGGCAAGTCCTCATGGGAATTGGTCTCTCCTGAAGGTATGAATCCAGTCCTAGGCTGGGTTGTACCATGGGAAGCTGAATGTTATCCTGAACAAGTGTCCTGCCTGACAGTGAGAAGCACAAGGTGTTTTGGCCTCTAAGAAGCAAAACAGAGAGCCCAAAATGAGAACAGAATGCAGAATCATGTGTGAGATGAGTTTATAATTCTGGCTGTTTTGGTGCTTGCTAATCTGGCGCTTTTGCTGGCCCAAAAGGTGAAGGTAAAGAAGACCAGTCTGGCAATTAAATGTGCAGTGAGAAGCTTGGGGGAGACTTAAAGTTTGGGGCTACTTGTTGTTTGTGTGAACTGTGGAAAATGTTTTGTGAACAAAATTTTCCATTAATATGGGGTTTGTGAATAATTCAGGATTATTGCAGATCAAATTTCAGGGAGAAGCACTGGAGCATCATGAGCTCCATGATTTTCCAGCTCTTGGTGCGTTCATTCCTGTGTGCCGGTGTTTTGGGGAGGGAAGGGGGATTCTTTGGGACCTGTGCTCAGCTGAGTCAGGTTTATTAGCACTGCACGACTTCCTGAATTGCTGCCAAGGAAGGATGTGCTGTTGACTCCGAAGAAAGTCTGGGATGTCTGGGGATAGGGTCAGCGAAGTGAACTCATGCCTGAGTTCCAGCATGCTCTTGAGGCTGTGAATCACTGTGGTAGCTGAAGTGAGTGAAAAGTGCCATTTTCTTTAAAAAAAAACAACCCAAAAAACAAATTGGAAGGTGTAGGAAGGCCCCAGAGGTCGTGCTTGGTTAGATAACAGGGCAGGGTGGAATTTGTGGTTTGCATCATTAAATTTGGCACTGGCTTCACCTGAGTGTTTCGCCCGGCTGTAAACTCGTGTGTTCCCTGTGGCTCACTCCTGTAAACTCCGTCTGCACAGCTGCAAGCGCCGTCATGTGCAGACTCAATTCCTGAACTGGATCGGGACAGCGGAGGATTTTCGGTACGGAATCTTCTATTAAAAACACACCCACACTCCCCAATCAGCCTTACTTTTCCTCTGCAAACTGCTCATTTGTCTCCGAGCGCTCTGTCTGCCTCAAACATGCCTGTGTGTGTGGCATAGCTTGAATTTTTATGCCGAGGAATGTAAACACCAAATCCGCACAAGACTTGCTGAAGAACTCTGGGGCTCTGGTGCATCATCTGTTTGTTATGTAACCTGATAGAATGGGAGCGAAATAGAAACCAGATGTCAAGGCAGAACAATTACAATTTTTCATCTCTGAGTGTTACAGTAAATGCACTTTGTGTTCCTTCTCCCCCTCCCCGAATGTGGGGTTTTATTTGGGAAAGTGCTGTGGGGGACCTTGGAGCTCTCAGCATGGCTCTTGCTTAAAGACTTTGTTATTCTGTACTTGTGTTCCTTAATGTAATTAGAGTCTGTGTGCTACTCCAGATCCATGAGCCGGTGTATTCCCAACTGGAAATGAGCTGGACACAAGTGCTGAGTCCCAGGAGAGCCCTTCTGCATGTCCAGCTCTGCGGGTCACACGGTCAAGCCACACTAAATTTAGCATTCCAAGGGAAGCTTCTTTGCTTGTCATGTTTAAATTTGGCAAGAGAATCCCTTCAGAACAGGTTTGGTGTGGGCTCTGCCGGGGATTCCAGAGCTGGAGGAACATCTGGGAGGGGAGCAGATGGGAGCTGCAGTTAGCTTGTTTGCTCCAATTCGCTGTACAATGAGGAGGATAAAAGGGAAAATGAATAATCATTGATTCTCTCTGGTGGGGAAATGAATTCTTCCACTGCTGGTTTATTCCAGAGGCTTATCTCTGCTGTCTTCCATTAAATAAGGCAAGCCCTTGGTTGAGAGAGGCATTGATGCATGTCTCTCTTGGTCTACATGTGCAGCTTCACGAGTCGAGGTTTGTGTGTGATCTCACCGAGTAGGAGCTGATGGGAATTTTCCTCTTCCCTTCCCTCGTGTTTTTCATCCTCCTGTGCTGATATTTGTTCTTTTGCTGCTGAAGATTTATTTCCTTCTGTCCAGTTAAGCTTGGAAGCCATCGGCAGCAACTCCTTCCCTGTGGAGTTTGGGCTTGGGTAAGGCCACAGGGCCTGGAGATCCAGTTTTTCTGTGGGAGCAGAACCCGTTTTGGGCATCCCTCTATTAGGTACAGATAACTTAAAGAAACCCTTAAATGAGTTGTACATTCCAGATGAAGGAAGAATTAAAGGTTCTTGCTCCTCCTAAACAGCAAGTTTCTTCCCTTAAAACCAGCAAACAAGGAGAAGGAGAAGAGATCAATGTGAGCGCTTGCTGCCAGCCATTCCCAACAGCATCCAATCTGTGCCACCTCCCCTTTCAAGGACAGCATGGAAAGAGGACTTGGGTGCATGATAGGTGGTCACTGCTCAACTCTGCCAACACCCAGTAGTGACTTCTGCACGTTGCCCCTGGAGTCTGAGCTGAAATTGAAGATTTAACTGTTGGAGACACTTTTCCCGCACATGAAGCGTTTATAGAAAACTTTACAACTGCAAGGAAGCAGCAGAGCCTCTTGCACCCGTGAAGTCCAGAATCAGGTGTTCCCAGTTTGGAATTGCTTCCTTTCCAGCTCTCCTTCTGTAGAAGAGGAGACTTGGGGGGAACCTCATTGCTCTCTACAAGTACCTGACAAGAGATTGTGATGAAGTGGGGGTTGGGATCTTCTGCTGTGCCTCAAGTGAAGGGATGAGAGGAGATGGCCTCTTAGGGGAGGTTCGGATTGGGTATTGAATATTGGATATAGGAAAAAAAAAAATCACTAAAAGAGTGGTTGGGCATTGCAGTTAGTTGCCCAGGAAGCTAGTGCAACCTCTGGAAACATTGCAGAGGCACCTGGGAGTATCACTAAGGGCGATTATGGTGGTGCTGTGTTGGAGTTCAGACTGGATGATCTTGAAAGCCTCTCCAACCTTGAGGATTCTGTGATTTTTTTTTTTTTTCCTAAATGGAGACCATGGAAAGCCCAGTTGTGGCCACCATGGAGAACATCCACTCAGGATCGTCACACTGGATGTTTGACCAGCTCTCTTAAAGGTGCTGATGCTCTTGTCACTGAGCTCTGCAAGGCCTGAAGCTCGGGGAGCTCTGTGCCGAGCTCTGTGTTAACATCGCTGTGTCATTGACACCGGGCCTTAAAACCATGGGAGTGCAGAACAGGAATGTTGGCCAGCGGACAGGAATGAGTCCCTTCAGTGTCAGTTAGAGAGGACTGGTTCTGAGAAGGAAAACAGGTCCATCAAGGAATCGTTTGGCTCAGCCCCTCTGCCGTGTTGGTCCTGAGCAGGCTCTGTGACCGTACCCATGAGCCGGGGATCCCGGTGTGTGCTGGGGACACAAATGCTGGCAGTGGCGGTCACGTGTCCCCAGCAGCTCCTACTATAAAAACAGCAGCTCCGCCGACAGCGACCTTCAGCATGGCTCCCAATGTTCCCCGTGTTATTTTTAACCTGTCTGGGTAAATTTCCAATACAAAGGCCAGTGCCAATCTGATGTGCTCGCTTTTCCAAATCCTTATCTTTTGCTTTCTAGTGCACTGACGCATCAGATGGAACAGCAAGTTTTGGGCTTGGGTAAAGCTTTTCTTGGATGGCCACAGCACCAGAGAGAAATAAATATTTCAGCTCTGTTTTACTGCTAAATACATTTATTTTTCAATAGTTTTTTTTTTTTTTTTTAAAGATGGGTTTTAACAATTTTTTTTTTCTTTTTAAAGAAAAATACTTGAACTGTGGTTTAAAAATAGCTGAAGGCTGTACTTTGATTAGGCTGCTGTGGTACTGACGTCAGCGGGTGACATTTATCTCTGTATGGATTTGTCGCCCTGTTGACTAAGGCTGTATTTACACAAACGGGGATATTTCTGTCCGCTGTGGGGCGAACCAGCAACAGATCTGCCCCAGTTGTGTCCTTGCCCTCCGTATTCCTGAACTCTGCCTCTCTCCTGTGCTGCTTCATTCTGTGCTGCAGTGGGGATTTTTTGAAGTGTTGGAGGGTAGTTTTAGTTATTCACGTTGCCATGAGGGTCCAGGCATGATGATGATGATGGCTTGGTGGAGAAGGATGCTGGCAGAGAGATGCTGAACTAGACTTGGACTTGGTAAAGTATCAGGAAGGAGCCTGGATGGATCCTGGCTGGATGGCTCTATGAATAGACAGGTAATGGATGGTCTCCAAATAGGAATTTAAGAAAACAGGTCCTGAACAAGTGAACTAAATGTGAAAAAGTAAGGAAAAGAAGTGAGTAGTTTCAGCCCAGCATGGCTTCGAGTGCAGTGTATTTCTCTGTCACTTATTGAATGTTTTCATCCAGCGTCGTTGCTGTAATTAATTGGTTTTTTAATCTTTAATTATTGATGTTGGGGTTTCCTTGGCCCCAAATCTCACTGTTCCAACAGCAGCAGAAAGCAGTAAGCTTCCTATAAGCACTCGTCTAAGATCCAGTTCCTGGAGCATAAGTTTTCCCAAAAGGAAGTTTCCATAGAATACCAGAATGGTTTGGGCTGGAAAGGATCTTAAAGCCCATCCAGTTCCATGGGCAGGGATACCTTCCACTATCGCAGGCTGCTCCAAGCCCCATCCAACCTGGCCTTTAACACTTCCAGGGATCCAGGGGCAGCCACAGCTTCACTGGTCAAGTTTTCTCAAAGCTGTGCCTGTTTTGGGGGGGGATGCACTTGGAATAACTTCTAATTTATCCCTGACACTGAGACAATAATAAAAGGAAACCTCTAGAAACGAACTCAATTAAAGGCTGATACAAATTAACTTGCAGGCTTTCTCAATTTGTCACACTATTCCAGTCTGTTTTCCAAGGAATCGTGGGTTTAAATCCGTGAGCCTTGTCAGCTCTGCAGGGAGGAGGCAGCTGATGCGGGCTGGCTTCAGGAAGGCATGAAATGTGTTTGTGTCTTCTGGAGCTGTGAATTAACTGTGGGACTCCTACGTGATGGGCAGCCAATCACGGATTTGGCAGATTAATCACACTGACTTGTGCAGAGCTTTTACCTGGCCCTCATCCCGTGGCAGGAGGGAAAGGAGCACTAATTAACATCCTGGACACAGAGCCTGCTGACACAGGAGTACAATTTGGTGCTGGTTTTAGGCAGCTGGTAATGTACATGTGGAATAGATTTTCCCCAGATTTCATAGTGGATGAAACCTGTGGAGTGAAATGCCGTTATCTCTGCTGCTAACCCGTCTGTATTTGGGGACTTCTTTCCAAAATAGCAATTCTGTGGGCTGCATTCACCTGCAGGCTCACTGCCACTGCTGCAAACAATGTTTTCTCTGCGAGCTGGAGCATGGCACAGAGTGAGCTGATTGTTTCACATCTCACCCCAAGGCAGCAGCTCCTTTCTATACCTCTGTAATCTTCCCTTAAAAAGACAAGAGAGCTGGGAGGAGCTGCTGTCTGGTGGCATCCATGCTGGGAGGGAGGGCTTGCTTTCATTCCCTGCCACCGTCCCCCTAAATTCCAGCTTTTCCAGTGTCTTGCCTCATAAATGTTTGGATGAAGACTGTAGGATCAGTCAATAGTACAGGAGTTTGATAAACAGGAATTTCTACTGGCGTTAAATATACTTGTATGGCCAAAACACATATTGAATATGGATATTTATGCACAAATGTACCAATGCATCTGTGCATTTCCCGTGCAGAAAGAGCGTCTGGGTGACATCCCTGTCTGTGGCAGGGGGGCTGGGACGAGATGATCCTAAAGGTCATTTCCAGCCCACACTGTTCTGTGATTCCATGAGCTTGTCTCCAGCCCTAGACAGGGACAGCAGCCAGCAGTGAGGACAGTAGTGGTTAAACACAATATTTTGCATTCATTTGGCCAGGGCTGACTTGAGCTTGCCTTTCTTATATCTAAAGGAATAAAAAAAGGTCTCCTGGGCACTTCTTGTTAAGATGTGAGGAGGAAAATGTCTGATCACCTGCTGAGGCTGCAGCAGGATGTGTGTGGAGTGTGTTAGCCTAGAGGTCAAAGGGTTTATGACTCTTTGGGAAGGCTCTTGCAGGCTCCGAGGGTGTAGTAATGGTTATTTAGGGATTTCTGTTGGGGTAGGTCTGCTGTTTTGGTGCTGGCTGAGCTCCTCTGGGTTTTAAAGCAGCTGCTCAGGTGAAACCTTGGGATCCCTAATGTGATACTCTGCTGCCTCAACTGGAAGAGATGAATTTTCTCTAGCAATGCTCAGCATAAACTTCTGCAGTTGCGACAGAGGTCGGAGTGTTGCTCAACAGCCTGGCAGTCCTTTAGGTGAGGGCTGGTTTTGCAATGCACAGCCAGCAGAATTAACCTGGGTACAACACTGGGGGGAAAACAAAGGCTTGCTGGTGGTTTCCCCCCTCTTTTCCAGCGGCTTCTGCTGTAGATGAAAGCGAGTTTCCGGCCCCAAGCTCTGAGTGTACAGTAAGGAGGCTGCAGCCTTGGCTCTCTCCTCCAGTTTGTCATTAAATTTTAAAATGGAAAAGCGATAAGGAATCTCTGTGCAGGGAACATTCCTCATACCGTAGAGTTAAACTACAGCTTTTGGGTCCTGCTCTGGAAATCTGATTAACTTGAAAAGAGATGAGGTGTGCCCTGGATGATGCCAGATAAAGCAAAGTGCTCACACGTGTGGTTATTGCTTCTCTACCTGTTTATAGCAGCTTCCCAGTCTTGATTTGCTCTGATAGAATCATTGGAGAATGCTGTATAACTATTGAAGTAAAAGGAATAGCCTTCAGAGAAATTGGACTTTCCCAAAACAGAAGCTGGATAAAGAGCTTCCCATAGAAATCATCCAAAAGGCTCATGCAGATAGGCTTTAACAAGGATTTATGGTGAGTGAAACTGAGAGAATTGGCTTTAGGCTTTTTTAAACAGCAGAAGAATAGCGTGGAAGGAGATTATGGCTCTCCTCTGCCTGCATCCAGCTGCATGTGACGGCTTTTGCAGCTGTGTTTTTGGAACATCTTTCCCGAGCTCACCTAGAATCCCCAGCTCGAGGCGTCGCAGCTGCTGCCAGCTCTGCTGCCTGCGAGCAGCTGCTGTATTGACAGGCACGTTTTTACCCCGGGAGATGCCGGCGGTGTGGAAATGAGCGAGAAACAACTGTTTATATAATCCGCCTGTACAGATCAATTCCTGGGAAAACAAGCTGCTCCCTGTCTGCAGCAGCAGCGGCAGCACACACCTTGAGCTGCTATAAATAGCTCCAGTGCCTCTTCCAAGGGCCAGCTCCAGGGCCTTTGTGTTCTGCTGGGGTGGAAAACTGCTCAGTGAACTGGCAGTGATTCCCATTGTGGGGAAAGCAGGGGCTCAGATTCTCCCTGCTCCTCAGGGATTTTTTGGGAAAGTGCCCCTTCCCTACCTGGATCTCTGCTGTACTGAATTTCAGGGAATTATGGAATAGTCTAGGTGGGAAGGGACATTAAAACTTATCCCATTCCTCACCCTGCCATGGGCAGGGACACCTTCCACTATTGCAGGGTCCTCCGAGTCCCATCCAGCCTGGCCTTGGACACTTCCAGGGATCCAAGGGCAGCCACAGCTTCTCTGGGTACCCTGTGCCAGGACCTCAGCACCCTCACAGGAAAGGATTTCTTCCCAGTATCTCATCAAAACCTGCCCTCCTTCAGCTTAAAGCCATCCCGCCTTGTCCTGTCCCTCCATGCCTTGTCCCCAGTCCCTCTCCAGCCCTCCTGGAGCCCCTTTAGGCCCTGGCAGGGGCTCTGAGGTGTCGCTGGAGCCTTCTCTTCTCCAGGTGAGCACCCCCAGCTCTCTCCTTCCCCTAAATGCCAAATTGGTATCCAAGTGATGTAAGTGATTGATCAGCCAGAGCTCTTCAGGAATCATATCCCTGACGTATCTGGAAAGTTCTGTGCAGTTTTACAGTAAATGTTTGGACTTGGTGATTCTTTAAGTCGCAGTCAAAGCCCCGTGTACCAGGAACATGACTGGGGTCAGCTCTGCAGACAGTTCCTCAGTGATGGCAATATTTGCTTTATTTGGGTGAACGACATGTTTTTAATCAGACAGAGCAGCACAAGATGAACAAACAAACCGGTACAGAGTGTTTCAGCCACACAAAGCAGAGCAGAGCCGAGGTAACTGCAGCCTTGAGCCACAGCATTTGTGGTGATCCCTGGGTTTTAATGGCTTCATCCCATGTTCCTCTTGTGGTCTGGTCACTCATTACACAGGCAGTAAAGTTCTGTTCCTTGATCATGCCATGAGCTGGAGTTCCAGGAGCCAGGGGAAAACTCTGCTCACTGTGTCAAGGACTCTACTTTTGCTGACCTCCTGTAAATTAGAATTTGTGTTTTTTACCATAATGGAGGTTTTTACCTGAGTGTTTCCCTTGGAGGTGGATGGGGGAGTCCTGGGAGGGGTTTGCTGTGCTGCAGGGTCACTTCATTGGGTGACCTCTCTGCAGCAACACTCTGAGAGCTTAGCAAAACCAAATTTTCTTTCCACAATCATGATTCCTTTCTCTTTTCCCTCTCCTTTCTCTTCTCTAATGCTGGACAGAGGGGCTCAAGCAAAATCTTTTAAGGGTTTTGCATTTTTCCTTTTTTTTTTCTGAAGTTGTTCAACCATCACTCCTGCTTAAGATTTCTAAAAGGAAGCAAAAAGCCAACCCATATTTCTGCTGCAGATTGGATAACTGGAAACCACCCACATGAGCTCTTCCAGAGGTGTGAGCACAGTTCCTCGGGCCAATGTCTTTCACCTGGTTTGCTATTCTGAGATGTCCACTGTGGGATTAGATCCCTTAGTGCTCCCTTTGCTGTTTAACCACCTCTTAATCTTAATTAAGGTGGTGCTGTGGAACACCCCTAAAAAAGATCTGCACCCTGAATAGGCTTCTTCTATTTACAGAGGACATGATTTATTGTCTGTAATTTTGAAATGTGGCTGTTATATAGACTGGTCCTGTAGAATCCCAGAATGGTTTGGGTTGGGAGGGACCTTAAAGCTCATCCCATTCTACCCCCTGCCATGGGGAGGGACACCTACCACTGGACCAGGGTGCTTCAAATCCCATCCAGCCTGGCCTTGGACACTTCCAGAGATTTAGGGGCAGCCACAGTTTCCCTGGGAAGCCTCTGACAGTGCCTCACCACGCAATCCCGTTGGAGAGCAGGGATCCTGAATTGGCTCGATATTTTTAAGATTTCACACAATCCAAGTCCTGTCATTAGAAGAAGCATATCTGAATAGATGAAAAATTCTCGTAAAACATTTCTTTAGGGAACATTGCGTGCAGGAAGATTTTAAAAACCACACCAGGTTTAAGGGATGCCTGGAAGGATGACCTCTTTGGGAGCTGCTGCTTCCACTTGAAAAATTGTGGAAGGATTATTGGGTACCAAACAGCAAACTAGTTCAGTGGTCTAAAGCCATTTAACTTTTATAGCTTTTGATTTTTTAAAAATTCTTTTGAAATTACTTGATTCTTTTTTTAACAGAGTGTAATTTGAGGTGATTCTTCATCAATTTGAAGTTTTTGAACACTTAGATCACAAAGTTTAACACTGTTGAAGAATACAGGATATGTAAAATATTGATAGGACAAGGGGTAAGGGATATAAGCTAAAAGAGGATCGATTTAGATCAGATATAAAAAAGAAGGGTTTTTTACTTTGAGGGTGGGCAGGCCCTGGCACAGGGTGCCCAGAGAAGCTGTGGCTGCCCCTGGATCCCTGCAAGTGTCGAAGGCCAGGCTGGACATTGGGGCTTGGAGCAGTCTGGGACAGTGGAAGGTACACCTGCCCTGGAATGAGATGAGCTTTAAGGTCCCTTCCAATCCAGTCATTCTGGGATTCCATGCAAACAAGCTGGACAGTGATTGTTCTTGTTGAAAAATCTGTTGCTGTGGTTGTGCAAAGTGCAAAGCTTCTGATGTAAAATACTAGGAAAAGCTGAAATACAAAGAAGTGATGGAATTCCTTTGAAATATTTTTTTTTGGTCTCTTTTCTTGAGGTGTCAGTGTGTGCATTAAGCATTCTGTGCAGCTGGGAAAAATGTTTTGGTTTTAATTTTAGCCCTGCTAATAAAGTCTTGTCATGTATGTCTATGAAGCAGAAAGAAAATTACTCCAGAGCTAACTGTAGGTTGTCATTAAAGCTGATTTCCTGCATTAAGCCAAAAACAAGGCAAGATTTAATTTCTGGACTTCCTAAAGATGTTAGTCACGTTGACAGTTTCCTAAGCCCCAAACTCTGAGAGCTATAGAAATTTATCCTGTATATGAAAGTATTTGCTCTTGTCTGTCACCTTGTCCTGATCTTCACATGTTGATCTCCTGCTGCCCTCTCTATTTTTAAAATAATTTGCTTCAGCTTCCAGCTGTTGACTCTTGCAGGCAGCTGCTTGTAGGGTCCTGCCTGCAGAATCCCTTCCTGAAATAAGAATAAGAAGTGATCTGTTGTTTGGAGAGCACAGCTGAAGGCACATCCTGCCAGATTCCTGGGCAGCAGTGCCGGGGGGAAAACTCCTGCCATGACTGCATGGGCACTTGTAAACTTCAGGAGGGTTTTGTCTTTGAGTCGTATTTGGGGTTTTTTTTCAACGATGACTAAGCCAGAACCTGAGGAGGGGTGACAACTGCAATGCTGTGGGATTAAACTTTGTGTGCTTCACTCTTTCGTGGTAATGTGTTTCTGAGAAATCTCTCTTTGTGTTCTGCTCCCCCTCTCTCTCTATTTTCACCCTCAGGAGTTAGTTCTGAATTGCTGGAGCTGATGGACTGTCTTCTCCTTAGGCTGCTCCAGCTGCAGCAGCGCAGAAATGTTGAAGGCATTTTTGAACCAGGTGGAAGGGTTGTGTGGTACTGGAAACTCTTTTAGGCTTTGCCCTTCATTTTAAATCTCTTCTCCGAAGTGGAATAGCACTGTTTCCTAGAAGCACAGAATCTCCAGAGTTGGGAGGGACCCCCAAGGATCATCCAGCCCAAGGCATGAGACACAAAGCTGAGCCTGCTGCAGGTGCTGTGTCCCAGGAGGGGAGTCTGGAGTGCACTGAGCCAATATGTTGATGTGGATGTACCCTGCCTCTGGTACTCTCTGCTTGGAGTCTGCCTTCTCCCAGGGTCCTGGATGCTGCTGCCAGCTTGGTTTAGGGTTTATCTCCAGCTAACCACAAGGCAGAGGTGGGTGGAGGTGAGCCTTGTGGAACTGGGAGGGAAGAAACTTCCATTGCTCATCCCAAACAGAGCTGCTTTCCCTGGGTCACTGTGGGGCAGCTGGGCCCAGATTCCAGCTGGGATGAGAGTTGAGGGGCTGGGAAATCCAGGTGGTGCTGGGAGAGGCCTCAAAACACCAGGAGCCAGAGGGCTGTGAGTGATGCATGTATCAGGGCAGCTCTTTGGGAAGCTCAGGTGCAAACATGAACTTGCTCCAGTAAAGCCAGCACAGGATCCAGAGACTTTGGCCTGGATTGCTGTGCTAGCAGAGCTGAAGGCTGAGGAGCAGAGGTTTTGTGCAAGCCACTGAGCAGATGTTGACACCCTTTTCCACCCCTAATCCACTGAAATCCACTTTTCCACCCCAAGGTGTTCCTTGGATTGATGAGTGACCTCAGAAGTCATGGCTATTAGAATTTTCTTACCTACAGTCACGTTTGCCTTGAAATGGTTTATGAGAAAATTAGTTTGAAACAATGTCTTCAGTTTGTTTTGTGGTGTTGGCAGGATCTTTGTACATTCTTTTTTGCCTCCTAATTGTTTGCAGAACGTAATGGTGTCATTTTCATGAGTTAATTATGGTAGAAGTTTGTATGCTCTCTTTGTGTGTGGTGTAAGAGCTGCAGCAGCATAGCACCAGCCTGCTGCTGGTGGCGGGGACCCTCCTGTGGCCCAGCAGCTCTTCCCCCAGTTCCCACTCTTTTCCAGCTAGGAGAACTAGGTGTTTGTGATCCATGCTGTTTCTCTTGAATTTGTAAGTCTTTTAGGTAAGTTGGACTGAGATTCACGGAGTACGGAAAGATCCTTGCAGTGTGCTCCAGGATGATCCTGCTTTCCAGCCTGAACCATTCTGTGATCCCAGCTTTATCCACACCCATGGCTACCCTGTGCAGAGCTTCATGAAGTGCAAGGAAAGCGGGACCAGTTCAGGGCCAGCACAAGAGCTGCAGTTTGGGGCTCTTTCTGAAGGCCCCCTTTTGAAATGGGGGAAAACTTCTTTTGTCCCAGTCCCAAACCAGCCTGGCCCTGCTCTTGAGCAGCTCAGGGGATAGGAAAAGAGGAGGGAGAATGTTTTTACTGTGGAGAGAGAGGGAGTAGGCTGGGATTGGGCATGGAAAGGTCAGAGCGTGTCCCTCAAACTGCAGGAATTGGGTGCGGTGTGGCCATGGGTTATCCCTCAGCTCTGCCGGGATTATGCCGTTACTTTATTTGACGTACTAATCTTCCTTGCCTGGCTGTGGGGAGGTACAGCGAGCTGCTAACTTCACATTTGTGTCCGAAGATTTATTACAACCTGGGAAAATCCAGAAAGTCTTTGGAAGCGGGGGGGGGGGGGGAAGAGGGGGAATAACCCCGCCCTTCCCTTGAGGGGCCTGGTTTGAGTGCGGCCCCACAGCGCTGAATGTCGGAGCACATCAGCGAGTTCGTCCCGTGCTGGTTTGGTGCGAGTGCTGCGCTCTGACAGCGATGAATCACCCGCTCAGCTCCTGATTTGCGTCAATCAAACCACATTTAAGGGCGCCTTTGTTCGCAGTTTGGAACACCAGACCGGGGCAGCGCTGCTTCCAGCGGTTCCTCTCCGGCAGCCCGGGCTCAGCTCCGGGGACAGAGCCTGTGTCTTTAAGGGAGAGGTGGGGACTTGCTGTTCCTTCCCTTCCAGCCCTCTCCTGCTGGATGCTGGGTGTATAAATTCATCTTGGAATGCACCGATTTGGGCTTGTCTTCGAGAGGCTGATCCGTGAGGTCTCGGTGTGGAAGCACAGGGCTTCTGCTCAAGGTTGCTGTGATGAGTGTTTTTGTGTGAAGGGATGCAGGTTTATCTTTGCATTTCATTACTTGTCGGTTTCAGTTTTTTGTTTTTTCTTATTAAGAATTTCAGTCGAATTAAAATTTCTCCCGGGCAACTCTCTCAGGCACAGGGTGAGATTCTTGGAGTTGTCCTGTGCAGGGTCAGGTGCTGGACTGGATGATCCCTGTGGGTGTCTTCCTACTCAATAAATTCTTCCTACTTAATAAATTCAGAATCCTCTTTCTGACCTAGAAACTGTGACTACCATGGGGTCACGAGCCAGACAAAGGCAGTGCTGAAATGCAGCTCCCAGCTCGAGGGGGATTGCAAGCCCAGAAATAAATCCCGTTGGCAAACTCTGCCCTGGGGTGGGACATGACTGGCTGCTGCTGTGCAGGAAGGCTTTTGGAGAGGTGCTAAAAACCCCAAAAAACAGCCAAACCCCACAAGAGTCTTATCTGCTCTTCACTTCAGATCTCTGGTACCTTAGAGAGGTCTCCAAGCTGGATACAGAGCTGTTCCTGGGAGCTGGCTGAGGTTTTGTGGGTTCCCTTTGAGCCTGCCTGGTGAGGGCTGCCTTGGGCAGATGGTGCTTCTCTTGTGGTGTGCAAAGTCCACTGGAAATCCTTCTCCTTTCTTTTCCACTTCTAAGCATCCTCTTTCACTTGTAGGTGAGTGTGACCGCATTGCCTCCTCTCATCTTTCCTCCCAGCCTCCAGGGCTGGTAGCTGAGGTCCTGCCCCGCTCCCATGTCCCTGTCCAGGCATACCCAGCTCTCCCTTGTCCTAAATGCACCCCTGACCCAGTTAATTCCCAAACCACTTCCCTGCCTCTTCCTCTCTCTGTGCTTTCAGCCCATTGAAGTCTCTTCTCCTGTTTCCCGTCCCCCTCTGGCACAAGTCCTTGTGCTCATCAAAACATTGATCTCATGGGCTGTAGCCTTGCCAGCATAATAAGGCCATTGCTCTTCCAAGCACTTTTTTTCCTCTCCTCTTACAAACACAGAAACAATTTTTATTTTTATTTTCTTCGTTGGGCTTGTTCTCACTATTTTTCAGGCTGAAATTAGAGGATTAATTTCTGCTTTCCTGCTGACAGTTGTGAAAACGAGCTAATTTCCAAGTGTCAGGATGCTGATCCTTCTCTCATTCAGTTCCCAAAGAAGGTAATAAAAGAACTATAAGAATAAATCGCTGTAGCAGATGCAGCACATGGGCATATGGTGGTCTATTGATTCCCCATGTTCCACCCAGCTATTAAAAGAAATCAATAAACGTTGATAAAACACTAGAGAGCATGTAGGGTTTTTCCCCTCCACCCATCTTTTCCTGCTCTGCACTCTCTGATTGTTAATTTTGGCAGGTTTTGGACAACCTCAGTTTCCCCATGGAAATGAACACTCACAGGCCTTCCTGCCTCATTCTCCACACTTGGGGATCTTGTTCCCATCTGGATTTACTCCTTGGAGGCAGTCCCTGGCACAGGCTGTCTACAGGGCAGTGGTGGAGTCCCCATCCCTGGAGGGATTTAAAAGACAAGTGGATGTGGCACCTGGGGACATGATTTAGTGGTGGCCTTGGAGCTGGCTCAGCAATGCTGAGGGAATAGTTGGATTCAATGATCATAGAGGGCTTTTTTGATTTTATGGTTCTATCAGATAGGTATTTTCTCTGTTTGGAATTTTGTAGTGAGCCTTGTCCCTGTTTAAAGGTGTGTCTGAGGTGTTTAGGAGCCCCTCAGGGAGCTGCCCTTCCTCAGCCTGGCTGGGGTGGGAGACAGGACAGGAAAGCCCTCTGGAGTCAGGTGGATTGCTAGGGCAGAAGTTCCACTTGGGTTTGTGGGTTTTTTAAGAAGTTCCAGTTGCTTTATGAAGTACCTCAGTGGATTTCTAGCATCTTCTGACTCAATTCGTCAGGCAGGACAAGTAGCTGCTTAATGCCCCAGTGTTTTCATGGATCCTTGGCCACCTAACGCTGCTTTCCAGGCTACCCAAGCCTCAGGAATACAGCCTAAGGCCTGAGGGGAGCTGGGGACTTGCCCAGACTGATGCTGCTGTTCCCCTGCCCAGAAATTACTGGAGCTCAGCAGTCACAGCTGCAGGGACTGGATTGTTTTGAAGCCCCTGCTGACCTTTGATTTATGAACAGCTGCATTTTGAAATTGGGGATGGCTGCTGTTAAGGCTCAGGAGTAAGGGAGAGGGCAGCCTGCACAAAAAGGCAGGGATATCTTCCACTATCCCAGGTTGCTCCAAGCCCCAGTGCCCAACCTGGCCTGGGACACTTCCAGGGATCACAGGGGCAGCCACAGCTGCTCTGGGCACCCTGTGCCCATGGGCCTCCCCAGCCTCCCAGGGAACAATTCCTTCCCAGTATCCCATCTGACCCTGCCCTCCTCCAGCTTAAGGCCGTTCCCCGTTGTCCTGTCACTCTGTGCCCCCGTGAAAATCTCCTTTCTTTGCTGTGTATCGTGAACAAGCTGAAAAGGCAGTAGGGAGAATGCTTTTTCCATCCTCAGCTAAAGAAAAGCTTTTGGCAGTAATTCAGTGGAAATTAAAGTTCAATCTTTCTATTAGCTTGACTTAAGTGGAAATTGTTCAATACTCTGGGATGCTGTCATTCTCAAACTTAGGACTACACTTGGAAGTTTTCTGGGGATGTTTCTGCTTTTTTCCACCATTTTCTGGGTCCTTGATTTGCTCCTCTACTTTTTTTAAGCTCTTCACAACAAAAAGTCTTCGTGTTGAGTTTTTCTTTATTCTTTCACTCTTCTAAGGGCTACTTGTGAGCTCCAACCTGTCAATATTAACACAGAATCCATAGGCCAGGACCTTCTATTTTATGCTGATTTAGTGAGTGATGTTCCCTTTTATTTGAGAACTGCAGATGCTTCAAGAAGCCTTTTACCCTTTGGCAGCAGAGCTGCTGGAGTGCTCTTGGCGGGCAGGCTGGAGCCTGGCTCCTTGCTCTTCCCAGGGATTAGACAGACAAAAACTGTGAAAAATCGAATTATAAGATCTCAGGATTTCCTGAGTTGGAAGGAGCCACAAGGATCATCCAGTCTAGCTCCTGGCCCTGCACAGGACACCCCAAAAATCCCACCCTGTGCCTGAGGGTGTTTCCCAAATGCTCCTTGAACTCTGGATGAGGTATGTATGACTAGAATTTCCAGCTGGGATTTTGACTTGAAATGAAAATAGTTTATTTCTGAGAATCTGTGCAAAGACTCTCTGTCCTTTGGAAATATAAACTCAGCTTTGACTGACTTGTTCCTGGTACTTCAAAATATAAGATTTAATTTGCATTAGATTGTATTAGATTGTGTGGAGGGGGGTTGTTTATTATTATTTTGTTTTAATTAATCCTTTTGCTGGTCTGCAGGCACAGTTGTTTAGCTTCAATCAAAAAGTTGTCGCAGAGGCAGAAATGAGATGCAGGAACAATATGGGGAAGGGAAGGCTTCTGACAAGAAAGCTGGAGAGGGACTTTTCACAAAGCCATGGAGTGATGGGATGAGGGGGATTTGCCTTAAGCTGAAGGAGAGCAGGTTTTGATGAAATACTGGGGCAAAGTCCTTCCCTGTGAGGGTGGGCAGGCCCTGGCACGGTGCCCAGAGAAGCTGTGGCTGCCCCTGGATCCCTGGCAGTGTCCAAGGCCAGTTAGATGGGGCTGGGAGCAGGCTGGCGTAGTGGAAGGTGTCCCTGCCCATGGCAGGGAGTGGAACACAAGCTTCACACTGGTGCTGTGTTTCCTTAAGAGGGAAGATCCCTAAACTGTGGGCAGACAAGAGCCACTTGGATCTGTGTGTTTCCAAACTACACGTTCAAAGTCCTTTGTGGTGGTTTTTAAACAGAGCATCTACTTCTGAGGAGAGATTATTATTTTGTGTGTGCAGAATAAAACCCACCAGCTTGTGTTTCTAATGGTGTCCACAGAGTAAAACCAGCTTTGCCTCATGTGGTTTTGTTCATGGTTTTTGATGTGTGTTTAGGGAACCTGGCCAAAGGTGCTGTCCTAGGTGGGAGCTGGCTCAGCTCCCCCTCTCTGGGAGCCACTGAAATCCTGGGATCACTTCTGAGCCCCTCGTGACAAGAGGGACACTGAGGGGTTGGAGCATGTCCAGGGCAGGGAACGTAGCTGGGAAGGTGTTGGAGGCCCAGGAGAGGCTGAGGGAGTTGGAAAGGGGCTCAGCCTGGAGAAAAGGAGGCTCAGGGGGGACCTTCTGTCTCTGCACCACTCGCTGACAGGAGGGGACAGCCGGGGGGGCGTCGGGCTCTGCTCCCAGGGAACAGGGACAGGAGGAGAGGGAATGGCCTCAGGCTGTGCTGGGGAAGGGTTAGGATATTGGATATTAGGAGAAATTTCTTCCCTGAAAGGGTGATCAGGCATTAGACCAGGTTTCCCAGGGTGGTGGTAGAGTCACCATGCCTGGAAGTGACAAGGTGTGTGGATGTGGCACTTGGGGACATGGTTTGGGACCTGTTCTGAAAACCCCCATTTCTGTGCCCCCATCCCGGTGCATTTTTTGCTGTGCCTTTCCCCCATTAGCTGAGGCACAGTGCGGGGCCAGGGTCTCCAGCACTTTGGCCATGGAGCTGCCTGTGCGGTCACAGCTTCACGTCCTGCAAAGTCCATCCTACCCATGAACAGCCAGAGTTTGTTTGAGTAGGAATGAAGTGAATCAAGGAGAGACCAGGCTGGAGGACACCAAAGAAACTCAAAGAAGCCTCCCCAGACTCCCCTCTCTTCTACATCTCCTTCCAAGCGTGGAGGGAATAATTCAAACTGTCTGAACTGATCTCTAATCCCACACATCTCTTTGGAGCTCCACTTACCCCCAGATAATGGAATTTGTGGTGGTAATCACGATTTAAGAAGCAGTACAGTAACTTGCAGCCTGTTGATAGTTTGTTCTCTTCTTGGCACACTACAGTTTTTAATTTCTTGGGGTGAGACAATCGCCCATCCTTTCAAGACTTCAAGATGCTGCTTCCTGCTGGTTTTTTTCAGGACATGGCACTCGGACTGAGAGAACTGTGTGCACAGCACATCCCAAACTGCTGAAGGTTTCTTCAGCCATGCCCTGTTCTGCTGCCTGGTTTTTGGAAGGACAGAGGAGAGTAGGAGCAGCTGGTCCCTGGGTGATCCCCCCTCTGGTGGGACAAAGCTCTGCTGATGGCTCTCACTTCTTTGGCTACTTTGCTCAAAAGCCTACAGGTGCTGTGAAGTTTCCCTTTCACAGGCAGAGCTTCCCAAGCAAAGCTGAAACCCAGTTCTTACCCCCAAGCAGGACTAGGAAGGTATTGTTTTAACCAGCTGTGTCCTATTTTCTTACTTTTTTTCACCTTTCCTAAAGTTTGTGCTGCCCTTCTCCCTTCTCCCAGTAATTCCACGTCCTCTGGCCTGGAAGCTGCCTCCTTTGCAGTCAGCTCTCAATTCCTTATCCTCTTTTTACATTTCTGCTGGATTTTGGTGGCTGACACTGATTAATGGATTTTATTGATGGTGGACAAGACAGATGGAGTGTGCATAGCAGGAGTATTCTAGGAAATAAAATTGCTAAAAGCAGAGGCAGATGCTTCTGATCTGTAACAGTCTTGTACGAGCACATTGGTGTCTTGTGCTGGAAATATCAAAAGGTGATTAAATATAAACTATTTTGGATCTCACCCATTCATTATAAATGGCAGATGAATTTGTTTTGAGGCAAAGTTGTTCCAGACTCTGCAAGTGGCACTTGGGGGCATGGTTTAGTGGTAGAGTTGGCAGTGCTGGGGAATGGTTGGGCTTGGTCTTAGAGGTTTTTTCCAGCTTTAATGATTCCATGATTTGGTAGGAGACCAGTGACTGGCAGGGTGGCAAGTCTGGGGTAGGAGGTCTGGAAAAGTGGCTTGGGGACTGCTGCCATTCCTTGAACTCAGCCTTTCCTCTTTGTGCCCATTTTTTTCCATGTTAAAAAATGAGACACATCAAAAGGGGTAATTTGGGCACGGGTATTCTGTAGCACTGAAGGGCATTTAGGGCTGAGGAAGCCAAAGTTTGTGGTACCTTCATGCACCAAGCCCAGGAATACAAATGTCTGAGGAGGATCATTGTTATCCAGAGCTGGTCATCCTTGTTCAAGAGCCTGTTTCTGCTCTCATATGGTCTCACAGGGTGGGAGTGCTGGCAAATAATGGAATCATGGAATGGTTTGGTTTGGGAGGGGTCTTAAAACTCATGCAGTTCCACCACCTTCCACTAGCCCAGGGTGCTCCAAGCCCCAGTGTCCAGCCTGGCCTTGGACACTGCCAGGGATCCATAGGCAGCCACGGTTTCTCTGGGCACCCTGTGCCAGGACCTCAGCACCCTTCCAGGGAACAATTCCTTCCCAATATCCCATCTAACCCTGCCCTCTGGCAGTGGGAAGCCATTCCCTGTGTTCTGTCACTCCAATCCTTGTTAAAATCCAGAGCTTTGGGGTTTGGGCATGTGTTGTAAGTGATGGATGTGTTAGGAAAAGCATGCCTACCTCCCTCTGGGGGCTGGATGGGAGAGGAAGATCTGCTCCAGGCTGGGGTTCCCACAGCCTGGGAACACACTGAGGCTCTGTGTGGTGCTGAGACAGCTGGGTGGAAGGGATTCACATAAATCAAGGATACTACGAAAACAAGCACGGCATCTGCAGCACAAAGGAAAGGGAGAAGCATGAGGCTGGATATGTGGTGGGACACTTTTGGAAGTGCCTGGCTTTGGTTCCTTCAGTAGGAAATCCAGCTGCTGGGCTGCATTTTTTTTCCTGCTGCATTCTTCATTTGGAGCATTGTTTGTGCTGCCCTTGAAGAGTGACTGCTGAAGCTCCTTCACTTGTGTGGGCAGCCCTGGAAGTCTGTTTTCCATCTTTCAGAAGATTCCAGCTAGTTAGGGTTCCTTTGTCAATCAATTTTCTCTTGTTTACCAGGGTATTAGGAAGCTAGAATAGAAGCAGTGTGTGTTTTGCCTTAGGAAACATCAGCAGCCCAGTCACCATTCCAGAAATTCCTCTCAACTAGTTTTTTTTCCCTGTCTGCAGCAAAGCTCACAAGGATTGTGAATGCTGTAAATGGAAATCTGAAAAGGTCAAACCTCATGTATGCTAGAGACAGGAGTAGAGAATGACAGCGATGCAGGGATACAGTGAATTTTAAACTGTGGCTTGAGAACAAGATGTTCAAAAAAACCTGTCCAAGGACATGCCTTGGGTATCGAGGAGGAGTTTTAAGGAAAGCAGTGAGGATTTATTTGTGTTGCTCAGTGGCTTCTTAACGTACAGCAGAGAGGGATCAAACCACAGGGTGAGGCTGGCTATTAGAGAAAGGTTCTTCCCCCAGAGGGTGCTGGGCACTGGCCAGGTTCCCCAGGGAATGGACACGGCCCCAGGCTGGCAGAGCTCCAGGAGCGTTTGAACAGCGCTGCCAGGGATGCACAGGGTGGGATTGTTGGGGTGTCTGCGCAGGGCCAGGGCTTGGACTCCATGGTCCTTGTGGGTTCCTTTCAGGATGTTCTCTGGCTCTTTGAAAGGCTTTGGATTGTATGAGTCCTTCTACAGAGCTGCAGCAATGCTGGGACCAGCTCTGCTTTGATGCATTTCCAATACCAGGAGTGAACACCCGTACCCAGCACTGAGGGAGTCTTATCTGCGTTGACAAATGTCAAGTGTTTTCAGCTGCTGCTTTGCTCGTGGTGCACAAAGGATGAACGATTCCTGTTGGCTGGGTGTTGCGGGGGGGATTGAAATGTGGGCCGGGATTGAATTCTTTTGGGGAGGCCATTGACTGGTACTGCTGGCTTGATGGGAATGTCAGTGACTCCGGCAGCAAAAGGCAGGGGACAGATTCTTCATCAGTGGCTGGAGGAAGGCAATCCAGAAGTAGCTGTTGGTGTAAAACCGGAGGATGCAGCCAAAACTAATGGAGGTATTTGCTATTTAGCAAATCTGTAGTCACTGTGGTTTCTTATTTTAAATAACATCCAGGTAGGATAATATGTTCAGGCTCACAATGTGCACTGGTTCTAGGGAATGAGAAAACTGAGCCTCCTTTTCTCCAGGTCCAGCACATTTGGGTTTATTATGTAGAGCCCACTCCCCTATTTGCTGATCATATTTTCAATGTTTTTCCTCTCCCACGATAAGCAGGGACCTCTTGGCTGCAGAAGCTCTAAAGGAAGTCTGATGGATTGTGGGAGGTGCCAGCTGGATTTTGGTTGGGGCACACAGAATGCTATGGAAAGCATGGCTTTAAGGCGAGAAATGGGAGAGAAATAACTCCAGATTAAGAAAAAAGCCCTGAAAACAAAACCCAAAATCATCCCTTTTTTGCCTGACTACTTCTGAGTAAATGGTGCCTTAAGGAGTAACTTAAGTAGTAAACCCAAGTATCTTAATTTAGACTTTTCTAGTTGCAGTGATGAAGCAAAACCCAACATAATGACACAGAAATGAGTTCAAATGAGCTGGAGCAACTTGGGCTATTGGAAGGTGTCCCTGCCCATGGCAGGGAGGTTGGAAGTGGCTGAGCTTTAATGTCCCTCCCAGCTCAAACCACCTACTCACAATTACATCTGGAGACCTCTGCCGAATACTTTTTAGAACATCTCTTTCCTTTTGTAACACACAAAAAGTATTTCATCATGCTGATTGTTCACTCAGAGGGATCCTCAGGGACTCAGAGGTCCCCTGGGTGTTGCAGC
This sequence comes from Urocynchramus pylzowi, assembly GCA_013397555.1. Lineage (NCBI taxonomy): Eukaryota > Metazoa > Chordata > Aves > Passeriformes > Fringillidae > Urocynchramus > Urocynchramus pylzowi. Next base: position 305,405 of record VZRH01005657.1, on the reverse strand, counting down.
TCCTGAGATTCCTGATTCCCTATGAAGGCTGTCTCCAGACAGACCTGGAGCAATCCACTTATGGAAGTGCAGCCCATGAGGTGATTTGGTGCTGTTTAGCACCCTGTGAAGGCTGCACCTTGGGGGTAAAAGTTCTGTGCCCTAAAGGAACAGACAACAATACTCATTAAAATGCTTTTTAATTTATTTTCTCCTCTTTGTCACATTATATTAAACATAAAGTCCAGCGTTGAGGCCGCACTTGGAGACAAGGTTTAGCAGTGGTGCTGAATTGATGGTTGGACTCAATGATCTTGGAGGGCCTTTCCAGCCTTTTCTAGAATTCCATGATTTTGGATTGGCCTTGTGTTAAGACAGACTTGCTTTTTCTTGGCTTGGAAACAGGATTTGCTCCTCTATACACCAGAAATTAGAAATATCCATTTTCAAAATGTGCCGTTCTCATCTTACTGTGTTTAATGCAATTTAAAATGCTTTTACTAAAGCAAATCCATATTACTGGTATTATCTACTATTACTATATTAGATCCCATGGAATAATGATCCATTTTGGTAAGGAAAATCCATTATGCCTTGCAGGAGCATTGCAGCTTGTGTGAACTCCTTATGTGCCATAGAACCAGAATAAAGGGAATTTTTGAGTGTGAGGGAGTTGTGGATTGTGCCTTTCTGGTGGCAGTGTTGAGATTTTCCTCTGTTGGAGCTTTCTGCTGCTTTCCATCATCAGGCTGAGTCAAAGGAGGTGCTGAGGGTGGGTGCTGGGAGCTGTCCTCTGGGTTGGGATTTGGTAGTCTCCATCCAGAGTTCTCTGTAGAAAGTGTCCAACTTCTTCATGGCTCTAGTTTGAGGGCAGTAATTCCCACAGAAATACTTAGTTTGTGTATTTTACAGTAAAACAGTCTTTGATGAATGACTCCATGTTCTTATCTTTAGTTAAAAGTAACTCTTGGTGCTTGGAACTTTTGCGGGGTTTGTTTCTTTTGAGGGTGAATGCTGAAGTTTGGAATATGGTCACTCTGGACATGACTGGATCTAACTGCATGATCAGTTTAACTGCTGTTTGTTTGTGTACTTCCAGCATTGTTGAACTGATGATTTTGATTTTGACCAAGCACTATCTCCAGTTCTATTTTGAGCAACCTGAATTAGCATGTTGGGACAGGATTTTGATTTCTGGGTGCCAGTAATTTTTGGTCCAAACTTTGTACACAAACTTACTCAATTTTTCTGTGCAGCTGCTTGAAATCTGAGCAAAGCAAGGAGAAAACTTGTCCTCCTCCCTTTTTGGGAGTGAGGGTGGCACTCAAACATGTCATTGTTGTCTCCAGCAGGAGTGGGGTGACTTGCAGTTCAGGCTGCTCGTAAGCATGGTCAGCTGGTCTGTGGTCCTTAAAATGTTGGACCAAAAGGATTTTTCCCTGATGAGCCACAGATTTCATGCTGTTACAGGCTTGGATGTGATATTGTATGTGAAGATGAGTTTTCCATCCTGAAAGATGGTGGGTATAGCAAAAATGATGGAGCACTGGGAAAGGTTGGGGCTGAAAGCCTTTGGAGCCTGACAGCCACTGCTCCATCAAACCCAAGGCCTGATCTGTTTGCTGACTATCCTGTTTCAGTGTCTCCATATTTATTTTCCTTGATGAAACCCCCCCCCCCCCCCGCCCTCTTCTTCTTTTTTTCTTTTCTCTTCTTTCC
>VZRH01005657.1:253153-295794 GCA_013397555.1 Urocynchramus pylzowi | reverse complement strand
TTTTGTTTTGTTTTTTTGTTTTTTTTTGTGAGTGGAAAAATTTATGTACTTTATTTCTTAGAATTAAACAAGTCTTAAAAATCCCCCAAATTGACCTGGACTTGTTTCACAGAGCACCTGGGTGTTGCTACAGGGCTCTGTTTTGTCCATGGGTTCTTCTCCTGTGAAGGAACATCTTTATCTGAAACTGCCCAGCAGAGAAGCTGAAAATACTCTGCTTCCCAGGCAAACTGGGAATTCTCCTGGGCTGTGCTCTCCACTGTCTCTGGAGCACCTGATGGCTCGATTATATTTAAAATAATGATGTTTTTCTCTTCCCCTTCTGTCTGGGTATGGTCACTGGAGGTGAACCCAGGAAAGACATGGAGAAGTCCCCAGCTGTGCTTTCTCTCCAGAAAAACAGAGAAAGCAGGGAGAAAAAACCAAATATTAACATTTTTCTAACACTGTCCTTTGCCTGAGAGAGATGGGGTGGCTTCTTTGATGTCTCCAGACAGGGTTTGGCTTGATCCTATCAGAGCTGCAGCACAGAAAGGGGTTGGAGGGGAAAAGTGAGACAGACTGGCAAAGGTGGAACAAATAGGTTTGAGATAAATTTTCTGTATCCCAGGGTTCATAATTACACTGAAAACATAATTTAGCATTTTTTGCTTTGGCTTTTCTGGGAGGGGAATGAGTGACTAGAAACTCAGGTATGGCAGTCTACAACACTGGTTGTTCTGTTTAACTCTACCTGGATGCAAGATACAATCTTGGAAATATTTTAAATAGGGAACTGCTTCAGCAAGATGGATTTGTGCATCTCATTTACAAAGTATGTTTTTAATGCCTTTCTGAAATCTAAACTTATGCAAAATGGGGCTTGTTATGCATGTCTCTGCATTTTAATCTCCTGCAGTGATTTGTCAGTTTTCCTTAACATCTCCCTGGCATATTCCAGCCATTCCTCAACTTTGCTCCGTGGGGCTGCGTCTCTGTCTTAGCTCAGTTCCCCCAGCAAGGAAGGAGCTGCAGTTTCCTCTGGTAAGGTTTGTGAGCTGACATGCCTATTTCCTCAGCCTGGGATCAGCACCAGTTGTGGACTTAAAGACCAGGAAACCCTGAGTGTAATTTGGGATAGAGTCTCCTTTATTTTCTGCTTTAGCTGTTCTGGGGATGTTCTCATTTCCATTGATTTGTGCTACTTGTGTTTCTGCTCTGCATCGATAATTGGTTGCTGATTTTTTTTTCTGCTTGGAATGGCTAAAAATAGCTCATCTACCCAAAGTGTTGATGTGATTTTATTTTCTTTTTCCCTCCTCTTTCCAGATGGGCTTTCTGGCAGAGACCAGCCAGTGGAGCTGTTGAATCCACCTCGAGTGAACCACATGCCCAGCTCTGGTAAGGAGAAAAACCTCCTATTAAACCTCATTCATGTTCTGGGGGGTGCAGGAAAATGCTTTGCAGCTCTGCCTTGTGAGTAGGAGAGCAGAATGCAAATGTAGAGTGCTGGAACAGAGTCTGTTAGGACTTGCACACCTCTGCTTTCCCAGGCTGGGAGAGTGGGATTTGGGAATGGAGCACAGCAGCCCTTGGAGTCTTGCAGGAGTGCTGAGGGGAGCCCAGCCTGGTGGGAGATGCTTGGTTTGCCTTAGAAAGGAGAGGACAAGAGAACAAAGCAGCATCTGAAGGAGTCCCTTCCCAGCTCAGAAGGAGGTTTTGGAGCTGCTGCTCTCATTAGGGAGAAGGAACAGGGAGCCAAAGTCAGCTTGATCAAAGTGTGTCATGCCGGGCTCTGGGCTGTTTGCTGTTCTACCTCTCCTAATGATCCTGCTATGGCATCTCCTGGGGCTTGTCCTCCTGCTTCTCATCCTGGCTGCTCCTTGCCGAGCTGGGAGAGCTCTTAGAGCTCAGGGCTGCAGCTCTACAAGTGATGGAAACCAAAGTTCTGCTCCCAGCACATGGAATTCTGTGGGAAACAATCTGCTGCTGGCTTTTGTGTTACTCCCTTCTGTCTCCCTGGTACAAGCAGACATTTTAACCAGGGGTGATAGGATATAGCAAACATCTGCTCTGCAGGGAGCAGCTCAGATCTTCCAAACCCCCAACTTTCCCTTCTCTGTTGCCTTCTAAAATGCCCTCAGGTCCTTTTCTATTAAGGATGAGATCTCGCAGAAGATCTGAGCACTTCAGGTAATGCCAGTTGGAAAGATGTAAATGAAGTTTATTCAAAACAACTTTGGTACACTGGGAGGGGGAGAAAAAAAGTGGGCTGCAATCTAATCTAGATTTTTGTGGACTTGAATGCCTTTTTGGAGAAGGAAACTTTCAAGAAGGTAGAGTTGTTGCATTGCGAGGAAAAAAGGAAGAGATGGCTTTCTACCAGGCACGGGTGTTGGGCTTTGGATTCTGAGAAATTCCTTTCCCACCGTATACTCCCAAACGTGTCCGTCAGGTAAGGGAGGTTCTATTTTCCTAACCCTCCGAGGGATTCTCATTTTAAAGTCACTGTGGTAGCACAGGTCAACTTACAGGTTTTACTGTCCACCTCAGTTGTGAGCCAGGTTGGGTTTTGTGGCTCTGTGGATCATCGGCCAGGATTGTGGAAGGCATGGGTTTGAATCTTCTGTCCCTTTATTTTGGTGTTGATTTTGTTTGCTGGTGAAGTTTAATGTTTCCTTTTGAGGTATTTCAGGCCAAAGGCTGGTGCTGTTTGAGGGCTTGGGGAACTTGATGGTAGAGTCTGTTCTGGCTGCTTTTCCCCGGGTGAAATGAGTCTGTTTGATGGAACCATGCAGGATTTAGGGAGGTCTTACTGTTTGGACTCCATTTTGAGTATTTTTAATAGCTCACCTCCGTGCTTTTGGGAAAACAATGAGGCAGGGATCCCTGGGGAGCTGTGCTGGTGTGAAGTGGGTGGGATGAGAGATGGGCAGCGCTGCCTCTTTGTCAAATGGTTCTCTCAGTAATTGAGGAATGGCATTCAGACTGGGAGAGCTGGGGGTGCTCTCCTGTACAAGAGAAGGCTCCAGGGACACCTCAGAGCCCCTTCCAGGGCCTAAAGGGGCTCCAGGAGAGCTGGAGAGGGACTGGGGCAAGGCATGGAGGGACAGGACACAGGGAATGGCTTCCACTGCCAGAGGGCAGGGATGGATGGGAGATTGGGAAGGAATTGTTCCCTGTGAGGGTGGGCAGGCCCTGGCACAGGGTGCCCAGGCAAACTGTGGCTGCCCCTGGATCCCTAGCAGTGTCCAAGGCCAGGTTAAACACTGGGGTTTGGAGCAACCTGGGCTAGTGGAAGGTGTCCCTGCCCATGGCAGGGAGTGGAATGGGATGAGCTTGAAGATCCCTTCCCACTCAACCCATTCTGGGATTGCCATATCCGGCTTTTATTATTCTTGTCTTTAGGAGTTTGCTGCAGATCTTTCTGAGAGAAGAAAGGAAGAAGTAACACCAAGCATTGCTCTGGAAAAACAAGTTGTGTGTGGGATTGTTGGGTGGTGTTCCAAGTCTCAGGCATGACTGAAGTAATGGTGTTAAAAACAGCATCTGGGAAAAAAAAAATGCTTGATTGTGTCTTGGGATAATTTGTTTAAAACATTCTCCTGCCCTGGTCAGGGTAAGGTTGAATAAACTTGAGTGGTCGATGAGCTTTTATGCTGCATTTCTATTTCAGATAAAATCACTGCGGTGTGCTTGTAGGAAACCAAAATGTTTTTGTCTTCACCACGAAACAAGTGAAGGAGAGGTTTGACCCTTGTTAGTTGTTTTTCTCTGATGTGAAATGGTGAGAAAGTTCTAAAAATCCTCCTTCCTGCCGAGGATTTCAACTCCAAACCAAGAAATATTTACAGCAATTTTATGAAACAGTTTTTAGGACTGAACTTGGTTGAATAGAACTGAGTTCAGTCATCAGCAGTGAAAATGATTTCTATCTTCTTTTCTGTATAAATTAAGGATTAATTGACGGAAGGGAAACATTTTCCCTTTTCAAAGACATAGCACCCGTAATTGGCGCGTCTGAATTTCTGAGGTGCTCACAGAAGTACAACAAGACGAAGCCCCCACAGCCCACATCCTGCTCTGGAGTACAATAACCATCATTTGATAACTCTGCCTGCTCTGCCTCGGGCTCCTGAGGATCGCTGCACCTTTGGCCCGGGGCAGGAAAAGGAATAAATTAACTTTATTGAGCAACCTTGCTTCTCTTAATTTTTTTAATTTTTTTTTTTTTATAATCAGAGCCTGGTGAGGCTCTGATACAGATTTCCCAGAGAAGCTGTGGCAGCCCCTGGATCCCTGGAAGTGTCCAAGGCCAAGCTGGACAGGGCTTGGAGCACCCTGGGAGAGTGGAAGGTGTCCCTGCCTGTGGAAAGGAGCTGGAAAGGGATGAGGTCTCTTTCAATCAACACAGAGCATTAAGTGGGAGATTTCAGCTCCCTGCTGCTTTTTCTCCATGCTAGATCTAGTTATCCACTCTCACTTCCACAGTCATTCACAAAAAATAATAATGTTGATGGATGTAGGAGTAAATGGTTTGTTTGAGCCTCTGGACTAATATTGTCCCTTGGTTTTGCAGTCAGAGATTAATCCCTGTCTGTGAGGGAACAACGTGAGGTTTTGTCGTGCCCCAGAAGTAGCTACCCCTCACAAAGGCTTTCCTTTAGTCTTAAAAATATCCTGATATATAATATGTTTATGTACACGAAGCCCAGGATGGGGGAGAAACCCATCCAAACCCCCTGAATTATCATCAAAAGTGAGCTCTGGGAAAAATAATTTTGATGTTACAATGTACACTGAGCATATTCAACCCTGTTCTCTCGTTAGGTTATTGGAAAGCTGCAGCTCTTATTGTCAGCCTTGGTGTGACAGTTTTGCCACCATTTATATGCTCTGGTGTAGGATAAGATTCCCAGAGAAGCTGTGGCTGCCCATGGATCCCTGGAAGTGTCCAAGGCCAGGCTGCGAGCAGCCTGGGCTAGTGGAAGGTGTCCCTGCCCATGGCAGTGGATGGGTTTGAGTCCCTTCCCACCCAAACCATTCCCTGATTCCAAGGCAGCAGAGAAACTGTAGCTTAAAGCCCTGAGAGTTAAAATCAGCTCACAGTTATATTTCCTGCAGTACTTACGATTTATTAATATTTGTCTTTAATTTCCAACCCTGAGCTAAATGGACAAACCGTAGCCCATGCAGTGACAATCAAAGGACAGTTTCACCTGCTGGAGGCACTCCTGAAGCCCAGCTTCAGAGCCGTTCCCCAGGAAGGAAAGCCCTGCATAGCCCTTCAGCCAACTCCCTGATTTCCACAGAGGATTTGCTGAATTGTTTTGCTGCTATTAGAAGCCCTTTGCCGTCAGTAAATCTGGGGTTATTTATGCAGGAGAGGGAAGGGAACTGCCACATCTAGAGCAGAGGAGCAGGGAAGTTCAAGCTTCAGAACCTCTTTTCTGGACTAATGCTGTCCTCAAACTCATGTTCTGTTGATCGTGGGATAATTTAATGACCTTCTAACTGCTTTAGCACTTCATGCATGTGCAGGGGTGTATGGAAGAGGGATGAGCTTTTTGGCCACCTCTGTCTCAACTTCAGCATTCCATTCCACATGGAATTAAAACACTCCTCTAGCCAAGCTGGGATTCAGAGAATCATAGACTTGTTCGGGTTGGAAAGGACCTTAAAACCCATCTTGTCCCATGGGCAAAGATACCTTCCACTATCCCAGGTTGCTCCAAGCCCTGTCCAGCCTGGGCTTGGGCACTTCCAGGGATGGGCAGTCCTGAACTAATCTGATGCTGGAGCCCAGAATGTGAATATCCTGATCCCTGTGGGTTGGGAAGAACAGGAGCCCACAGCTCCTCAACTCTGCTTTGTTGTCTTTTGTCTCAGAAAATGTATTTATCTGTCATGATTTATCTGTCTCCTTTCTTACCCATGAGGAAATGGTTATCAATTGGAAGAGCTAGCATGAATTATGAATGATTATCCCTCTTTTAACAGCTGAAAGCAGCACTTAAATGTGAAGCTCTTGAAACGCTGGTTTCCTGGATGAAAGGCAGGAAAGTTTGCTCTGCTGCAAGCCCCAACTTGCTGGTTTTCTTTCTTCTTCTCTCACCTTGCTTAGTTCATTTCATTCACACCATTCAGTTCTGGAATTCACTGGATTCTCTTAGTCTTGACTCTTCACCAAGTGTTATTTTCAAAAATAAGAATTCTTACCGATTCCCTAGCACAGGAAAGGTTATTTTGTGCTTTTGATTTATATAAAAGCAGATGATGAAGGGAAAAGCCTTTGAATGCTAGAACTTAGTGAAGAAAACTTGGGGAAGGAGGAGATGGCAAAATGCGAGCAGGCATAGAAGGGCTCCCTTGAATGGTTATTCAGGAATTTGTTCCCATTGCCTCTAGCTTTGCTAAAATAACAGTACTGTGTGGTGAATGAAAAGTGATAAATGTTTCATGGAAATAGATCATGGATTGAGGCCTTCCTTGGGGAAAAAATTCCATGTGCCTCAGATGGGATCTTGGAGGTCTTGTCTGCCATGTGTGTTTGCAGCCTGGGTGTTTTACCTGGGTTTGCAACCTCAGAGAGGTAATCGGGGTGAAATCTCTGTTGTTTTACTTTGATTTCCTTCTCAGTCCCTTCACTTTTTTGTAGGTAACGCTCGTCCTGGGCCTGCAGTGGTCCAACACAGCCTGTGCTCAGTTCCTCTTTTCCATCAGCTTCCCCACACAGACAGATGCCAGCATTGGCTGGAGGATGAGGATGGATGGTCCCGTTATTTCCTGGGGCTGCATATCCTTTGTCTGCCTGGCCTTTTCATGGCTGTACCCTGCACTGCAGAGCTCCCCAGGGTGCTTTCTGCCGAAATTAACTGGGGGTAGTTTATTGCCAAAGGGGAAAGAGCAGCCACCTGTGCTCCCAGGATTTTAGGAATTCCTCTTCTAGCGTGACATGTGTTTATCACGATCCTGGAGGCTCTTCCCCAGTGTATATTGATTTTCAGGGCTATATTTGGCTCTGCTTTTTCTTCAGGCAGTGGAGGGAATATCAGGTGAATGTTTTGTGCAGTGATGCCTAAAATACAGCAGCAGTCTCCAGATACTTCCCTGGGGAATTGCTGATGGTTCATTAAAGAGACCTTTCCTTGTTGCCCAGGGAAGCTGTGGATTCCCCGTCCCTGGAAGTGTCCAAGGCCAGGTTGGAGGGGGCTTGGAGCAACCTGGAATAGTGGAAGGTATCCTGCCCATGGCAGGGGTTGGAATGGGATGGGCTTTAAGGTCCCTTCCAACCCAGACCATTCCATGGTTCTGTGATTAAATATCTCCTCCTTTGGCTTAACTAATATCTTGTGATCTAAACCACTTAATCATCACTACTTTTCCATCTGTTTCTCATTCAAGAAATTGTGACATATCAGATTATTCATTCATATTTGATTAGAGATTTCATTATAAGATGGCCTGAAGTTTTTTTATGATCTAATGAAAGGCTTTGGAATCACTGATTTGGAACTGCAGTTGTAATATGCAGAATAAATGTACTGCGCGTTTTGATGATACTTTTCCTAGGTACTTTTTAAAGCTCTGACAGTTCTTGCCAGTGAATTGTGTACATTGAATTTTTGAAAAAAAGTTTCTGATGAAATGCAATGATCTTTTTCATTGGCGAGAGGAACTCCCAAGCTACTATCAGACTTCTACAAGTTGCACTGAATGACCAAACAGTGAAATTTAGGTCAAAACTTGCCTTTTTCGAACCATTTATAATCCTGCTTTTAGACAGTCACACTGTAATGATATTAATGAAGCTCTTGGAGATCCTGAGTTGTCCTCAGGATAACTTTGGGAAGCTTTTTATTTTCACTGAGGTCTGCCACCTGTGTGCAAATTGTACCTCAGATTAAGTAAATTGCTTCAATTTTTTTTCGATTTTTTTCAAAAAACAGATGAAGTGGTTACAATAATGTATTTTTAAAAATATTAATGGGGGCAGAGTTGGAGGCGCTTGCCCAGGGAGTGCTGGGACTCCGACAGATATCTCCGATACAGATCTGGCCAGGCGCAGGTGGGGTTTTGTCCCTCTGTTTCTGAACCCCTCCTCTGACAAGCTGGGGGGTTTTCTGTTTATTCCCTGCTGGCAAGAGGGGCTGGGACGTGCTCTGGGGCTCAGCAGCAGGTTTGGGAAGGTGTTCGTGACACACTGACGGGAAAAGGGAGGGTAGCCAGCTCCTGCCCGTCCCCAGTAATCCTGGGAGCTGCTGTGCTTGTCATTTAAGTCGGACCTTCCTTTGGGTGGCTTTAGGCCTGCCCGGTCTGCCTCAGCCCAGGGTGGATCAGATGGGTTTTGCTGAGCTGAGCAGCAGAGTTTTGCTGGTAAAACTCGGCTCAGAGGGTGGCAGGAATTCCCTTCACACAATATGCTGCAGCACTCGGACAGGTTCCCCTCACAAACGTGGTTGGCTGAGCCCTGGGCTCTAGCAGCACACTGACTGGATACCTGCAGACACTCAGGATCACAGCATCCCAGGAGACTTTGTCTTGGGAGGGACCTCGAAGCTCATCCCATCCCACCCCTGCCATGGGCGGGGACACCTTCCACTATACCAGGTGGCTTCAAGCCCCATCCAACCTGGCCTTGGACACTTCCAGGGATCCAGGGGCAGCCACAGCTGCTTTGGGAATTCCATCCCAGCCCCTCTCCACCCTCACAGGGAAGATTTTCTCCCCAGTATCCCATGTAACCCTTCCCCTCCTTCTGTTTAATGGCTTTATAGTGGGAGCAGGATCTTGGGAGCAGCTCCCAGCTCTGTCCCTGGAGCTCAGCCACACCGTGGTGTCCAGGCTGCCACTCCTGTGGAATTGTGTGTGTGTGAGTACATTTAACCTCACAAATCATGTTTTGGGCTTCAAAGCCAGCTCAGATGTTCCAGAGGGATCGGCTCCTTGTCTCCCTGTCCTGCCTTTGATAGTCTTGGGGTCTGAAAAGCTGCCAGCTTTTCCTGGTGGGAAACACCAGGCCTGACCTTCAACCAAATGTTGTGCTGGCAAAATACAACTGGAATATTATCAAAAAAATACCCCTAACCACGGTATTAGATGTTTGAAACCATGTTTGGAGATATCAAACATTTTCATAGACGGAAAAAATAAAATTCCTTTCACGTTCCATGTAAATCCCTGATACAGGGATTTGTATATACTTTTATATATATATATATATGTGTATATATTTGTATTATGCTTGTATAATCCCTGTCCCAGGGATTTATCATGTCTTGAATTAGTGCTAAACAAAACTCAGATCCCTCTCCCCCATCCCAGGCGGTGCCTGTAACGAAGTCTCTAAAGCCTCAGGAGTTCAAAGCCTGTTGGGATAGGAGCTAACACTGTGGAAAAAGGCAGAAGGAAAGGCTGGTACTAAAAAATAAGTAAATAGATTTAAAACAAAAATCCCTTTTGGGACCTTGAGGACTTTACCTTGGTGACCCCACGCTGGCGTGGAGTAATCCTTAAAATTGCAGGGAAGGAAATTGTAGAATTCTCTGGAGCTTCCTTTCCAGGATGGCAGCGCAGGGAAAGGTTTAACTTCTGTTTCGGCTCTGGACACGCGACCTGGTCGTGTCCCGAGGCTGATCAGGGATAGGAGTGACACGGCAGGGAAGGTGCTGGCTGTGCTGACATGAGTATCAGGTGTCTGGGTGAGCAGCCAGGAAACTTCATCTGGTTCCATGTGCAGCCAAACGTGCAGCGTGTCTGTAAGGATCTGTTCCACCTCTGTCCATGCAGCAGGGCATTGGGAGAGCCACCAGGAAAGCTCCACTTCTTCTTGGTTTGGGAACATGTTGCACTAAGGCAGCCTGGACTCAGTTTCTTCATGCAGGAAAAGCCAATTCTTTGTCCACAAAGCTCATATTTATAGGAAATATCAGAAAGCACTGTGTTAGACCTAACTGGCTAACAATACACTGGCACTCAAGTTTATTGCTCTGTAAATGGCCAGGGTGTTTGTCTGTCAAATCTCTCTATTTTTGGTTAGTTTACATATTTTGTTCACTGATTCCCATGGGACAGATTTCTTGTTTATTACAGGTGCTAATGGTTCTCTTACCAGAATCGTTTGTTGTGCTAACTGCTTTTATTCTTATGATTTTTCACATGGGAAGTTACAAGCTAACTGCTAGCTTAGCTAAAGTAACAGGGCCTAAACCATATTTTATAAGGCCTTTCTTTTATGATATCTCTACCTGTATGCAACAGGAACACGTGCATTAATCCACTCTGAAGGGGATTTCAGTCATTCAAGACACCGTTCCCCCCCTCCCTTTCCCAAATACTCGCTCACAGGTGCCAGCTTTGCACTGTCAGGGTCAATAATGTGGGATTTACTCATATCCCAAACCTCCCCATATTTGTTGGATAATCTCTGTTTTCTTTTTAGTTTCAGCAGAAATGGTGTTCCTCAGCACAGAGGGGGAGCTTTGGAATTGTGCTGCTGTTTGCTGGGTTGGAAAAGGTTTGTTATAGCAGAGAAGTAGAAAATGCAGTTACTTGGCAACTTGTCTCTGAACATCACCGAACCCCACCAAGTTCCTGCAGCTTGTAAATACTCATATACTCAAATATTCATGGACATTTGCCAAAAGGCCTAACAGTGTATGCTTTTCCATGCTGTCTGTATACTTCTCCTTCGTGTTTTAGTTTCATTATTTCTTTAGTGTTATTTGGAAATCATTTGGGTTTCAGTGCAGAGATTTGGCTACATGTTCCAGCAAAGTGACTGCTGCTGGTCAGGATGCTGGTGCAGGAACTACACCATAGTTCTGTTCCACAAGAGAAAAATGACTTTTTAAGTGAGGTGCATGAGGTGACAGACAACTGAAAATTACAGGTGATTTAAAAATCACTATAATATTAAGACAAATTCTAGTCCTTTCAAAGCAGCTTTAGCAGGGGTTTCAGACAGTCTTGGAGCATGGTGGATATGAAGTTTTTGTGCAGTTTAGAATGTGCTTCAGCCTTTATCCCACAAAAGACATTCTTGCATAGGATGAGATTTTCAGCTTCTGAGAAGCTGTTACATAATGCAGGGCGCTATTTACACCTTGGAATTAAATACTATGCTGGTTTCTACCCAAATGCTGCTTTACATCTGAAATCCTGAGCTGTGCATCTCTGGGTGGGTATGGCAGGTATCGAGGACAGGTTTCCTTTCCAACCCAAACCATTCCATGATTCTTTGCAGTGCATCATTGCAGGTTCTCCTTTGCCTGTCAATGAATTCAGACTCTCTGGGCAAAGCAGTCTGAAGGAGTGCAGCATTTTACAGGAAGCTGAACTTGTTTATTCTTTAAGCCACTGCAAACCAGATCTCGGCACAAGTGCTAATTTTGAGGTGCTGATCTCCACGAGCAGCAGATATTTAGTCTTACATGTGCCAGATGGGTTTGCTGCTGGCATCACTTGTGAGATTATGGTCAAAACAAGGGCAGATCCGCTATAGAATTCCAAGACCTGACTAAATAATTTTGTGTTTGCCTTCCCAAGGATCTGCTAGTTCTCACAGTGCTTTACTTTGTCACTGTCAGTGTGGTAAAGCTCCTTCAGGCATCTGAGATGGGCTGGCAGTGGGAGGAGAGGCCTTGCAGTGAAGGATCTCTCCCACCTCAGGTTTCATTTACTCATAAGCTTCGTATCTTTTTTATTTTTTATTAAGGTCATTGTAGAATATTGCCGAACTTTTGGGCCTGCAGGACAGCCGGAGAGGGACTTTTTACAAGGGCACTGAGTGACAGGACAAGGGGGAATGGCTTCCCACTGACCACCCCCAAGCTTTTGCTGAGCCCTTTTCCCATTATCCAGGAGTATTCTGTATTTCCACTGGGATGACACAAAACCAAACTGCTGCTGGTTCTGACATCTCCCAGTTCGTGTGCGGCAGTGAGGATTTCAGAAACAACACTTCCCTTGAGCAGAAATCAAGGCAGATGGTAAAACCAAGTGACCTACAAAACATAACAAGTTTTCTCACCAGAAATGTACAGTACAAACAAATGTACTGTCACCTAAAAATACCGAGATGGCATTTCTGACAGAGTGATGATTGTACGGTCAAGTCAAAGTTTGGGTAAGGTCAGGAATGAATTTTGCATCCTCTAAAAACACACTGGTAATCAAACTAACTGTAATGTGCTTCAGCCTCTTGTCTTCCTCCTTGGGACTTGGTTTGCTTGGGTTTGTCTGGTTCTGTTGGATCTGTAAAACAAGTTATTATCTAAAACTGCCTCTGCTGATGTGAACATCTCAGTGTCTTGTGGCCAACAGCACTGATCTGGACAGCTTGTGTTATTTTCCTCTGAAAATTGCCCCAACTTCCTTTCTATTAGTATCTCATGGATCCATCCTCACATAGGACAGAATCATGGAATCACTAAAACTGGAAAAGACCTCCTGAGTCCAACTGCTCCCCCAGCACTGCCACCACTAAATCATGTCCCCAAGTGCCACATCCACACGGCTTTTGAAGACTGCCAGGGGTGGTGGCTCCACCGCTGCCCTGGGCAGCCCGTTCCAAAGCCTGATCACCCTTGCAGGGAAGAAAGTTCTCCTAATTCCTCCCCTGGCCCAGCCTGAGGCCATTCCCTCTCCTCCTGTCCCTGTTCCCTGGGGGCAGAGCCCAACCCCCCTGGTTGTCGCCTCCTGTCAGCGAGTGGTGCAGAGACAGAAGGTCCCCCCTGAGCCTCCTTTTCTCCAGGCTGAGCCCCTTTCCAGCTCCCTCAGCCTCTCCTGGGGTTCCAGTCCCTTCCCCAGCTCCATTCCCTTCTATGGACACGCTCCATGTGTCCAGCCCCTCGTGTCTAGCTCCTGCAGCTTTGATGGCTCCCTCATTTTTCAAGCATTGCTTCTGGACCCCGAGCACCTTGTGCATGGACAGTGAAGTCTGGATGAAATCTTCAGGGCTTGGGGTCTGTGGCCAGGAGCTGGTGCTGTCTCACGGTCCCCGCCAAGGCAGGACTCTGCAGTTCAAGGCTGCTGCCCTGAGAGAAGCAAACTTGAGGCAAATCGGCTGTGAAGTGGAAACATGGGAATGAAAACAGGCGAAGTCACGGGAGGATTAGGCTGTGGTGATTTAAGGCAGCTTTATTTCAGGATGGAAACACTGACACAGGATTTAACGCACTTGGAGTTTGGCTCGTTATCTCCCTTGTTAAGAGGGGTGGTCTGACACAGGCGTGCACAGGAATCCATCTCTTTGCAAGACCTTTCTATATGCAGAAAAATGGTAATAATGGCATTTTGGAAATGCTGTTCCCTGTGTTGGCTCTTTGGGTTGATCAGCTGGGAAAACAGAGGGGCTTTCATAGGCGTCATGTCCTGTGAGCTTCTGGAACGTGGGGAGATGCCTAGTCTGGGATTCATGTAGAAAACGTGGATACAGCAACTTGGGCTAGTGCAAGGTGTCCCCTGCTCATGGGACAAACCCCATCCAACCTTGGACACTTCCAGGGATGGGGCAGCCACAGCCACTCTGGGCAGCGTTTTCACTCATGGTGTTCTGTTCTATGAATGTTTCAGCTGGTCTGGCTTTCCCTGGAAGAATGATTTGTTTCTGTAATCTTTTGGAGGAATGGGCTCCTAAACCCGAGGGATGACCCTGCAGAGTGCAGAGCTTCATAGTTAATGTAAGATGTGGTTTGTTCAGTGGATAAGGGATTACCTGTGTATCAAGCAGGAGTTTTACCTAAAGAAGGTTCTGGTAGTGATTATCTGTATTTTTTGGAGTTTCTTTACACAGTGTTTTGGCCAGGAATGTGGAAGCGAACCTGGATGTCCTATTTCCATCATTGTATTGCTAATACCCAGGGTGTGTAGTACTTCAGGGAGGCAGCAGATAAGCCATTGGCATCTCTGCTTGCCTCCAGATAACACTGAATCAGATTTAACCTCCTTAGATTTGCTTTTAAAAGCCTTCCTCTTCAGCTTGTCTCCTGCAGCTGTTCCTCAGCTGCTGCCTGGATGTCCTTTTCATCTCTTTCTCCCAACTTTCCAAGTGCCTTTTGTCCGTGGTGTCCTCCTAAGCCTTGCTCGGCTGAATCCCTGAACCCTCTTCAGTTCCTTCCCTGGGTCTTTTATCTTTTCCCAGTGCTCTGAAAAGTGAGTCACTGTTGTTTTGGGTATGTATAGGAGCTCCATCCTTATATAGATTTTTTATGTCTCTCACCTTCGGGCTTCTCACAGCATCCTGTTTCTTTTTGTGGAAGGATCAGGCTGCAGTTGACTCCTTGGCAGGGAAGTTTGATGCCTGAACATAGCTAGAGCAGAGTTGTAGCCTCCCACTGAAAGAGGCAGCCACCATTTAATTTGCCAGAATCCCTAAACCCTGTATTAGGTCCAAATTTTGCAGCTGAAGTGGCATTTTTAAGCAAGATAATCCAGAATTTATCAGAATTTCTGAGGGAGGACTTGCTCCCCTCTTGCTGGGATTCTAGTAGATGCAGTGTAGGTGTGTTGTGGTTTGGGAAGCTGCTTACCGTGCTCAGCAGGAGACCACCCAACTCAGAGCTTTTAATAAAAGAAGTGGGAGTTTTGAGTCTAGAAGCTTCCAGGGACAAAATGAAGCTGTTCTCTTTGTTCATTCATAGAGGTGTTTGTTCCTTAGGAAGGCAAGTTTAAAATGAGTTTAAAAACAGCATTCAGAGAATCACAGAATAGTTTGGGTTGGAAGGGACCTTAAAGCCCATCCAGTGCCACCCCCTGCCATGGGCAGGGACACTTTCCACTAGCCAGGGTGCTTCAAGCCCTGTCCAGCCTGGCCTTGGACACTTGCAGGGATCCAGGGGCAGCCACAGCTGCTCTGGGCACCCTGTGCCAGGGCCTCAACAGCCCCCAGCCAAGAATTTCATCCATACCCGCCCTCTGGCACTGGGAAGCCATTCCCTGTGTCCTATCCCTCCATCCCTTGTCCCCAGTCCTTCTCCAGCTCTGGAAGGGACTCAGAGGTCTCTCTGGAGCTTTCTACTCTCCGGGTGAACACGCCCACCTCTCCCAGCTGGGCTCCAGAGCGGAGGAGCTCCATCCATGGCACCCTCTGGACTAGTTCCAGAGCTTCACATCCTTCTTGTGCTGGGGGTTCCAGAGCTGGAGGCAGCTCTGCAGGTGGGCTCCCACCAGAGCAGGGTAGAGATGAAGAATCACAGTGAGATTCCTTGTGAGAAATATCTGAAACTCTTTACAGCCATACCTGGATTTAACCTGGTGTGTTGTTGTGTTAAAACTCACCTTCAGGCTGATCCCTGTGTGGCTCTGGCTCTGTTTGAGGAGCAGCACCTGGCTGGTTCTGCTGAAGAAAAATGCCACAGGCTGGGCAGATTTTCAGCAGAAGCAGCACTGAGTTTTTGTGCCATGTCTAAAAGGCCACCTGGTGTCAGTGGTTTGGGGATAAATGCCAAGAGAAAGCTCACTTTAAGGAGAGCCATCCGTGATGTGGGGAATCCTTGTCATGCACGGATCGCTGCTGGCATGGGGAATGCAGGGAACATCTGCCCTCATCCTTTAGGATTTGGGTAGCAGGCTTCTGGGTTTTAGTGTGTTGAGTTCATCTGGTGGGTCGTCGGGGGGGGGGAATGGGAAATGTCTGTTTTTAAAGAGAAATCTTAGCCCAGGTGTGTGCTTTGGTGTGTGCATCCAGGAAGGGCAACTCCTGCCTGTTCTGCCAGAATAAAAAGGTGCCTTAGTGCCATTTCTCTGTGCTGTCCAGGGGATTGAATGGGTTGAGGTTACTTGAATTTCTGTAGGAAACTGGCTGTGTTTGACACTCTCTTAAAAGACTTTTTTTTTTGTATTTTAACTTGCATCTTCATTGTATTGAATGGAAAACAAGTAGCATCCTGGTCCTAACACAGCTTATATCCATTATTTGGAAGTAAAGCCCTTCCAGAGGGGGCTACAGGAAGCTGTGGGCTACTTGCCTGTTTGGATGGGCTTCTCTTCCACCATGGTCTGGATTTCTACTCAAAACTGCAGCCCTTGAACAATCAATGAGTTTTCAAGAACTGTGGAATAGCATTCCTATTACAATTTGCTGTTTAGCTGCTCCTTTTGCTGCTTTATTTCTGTCATCATGAAGGAGATGGTGTTGCACATTTTGGGGCTTGTTGGATAGCTGGAAGTGCCTTGGCTGGTGACAGAAATGAACTCGCTCTCCTGCTAGTAATAACCATTTGTTTTCTGTTTGAAATACAGTGGGACAGGAAATTCCTCAGAATTTTGTTTCACCTTCTCTTTTGGCAAAGGGTAATGGCCTTAGGCTGAGGGAGGGCACAGTCAGATGGGATAATGGGAAGGAATTGTTCCCTGGGAGGGTGGGCAGGCCCTGGCACAGGGTGCCCAGAGCAGCTGTGGCTGCCCCTGGATCCCTGGCAGTGTCCAAGGCTAGGTTGGACACTTGGGGTTGGAGCCACCTGGGCTAGTGGAAGGTATCCCTGCCCATGGCAGGGGGGTTGGAATGGGATGGGCTTTAGAACCCAAACCATGCTGTGCCATTGGCTCATCAGTTGGCTTTATTCCTGCCATTGGAAAGCTCACCCCTTGGAGGGAAAACTCCAGAGGACCAGTGGGAATGTCCAGGTGCTTGTCTAACCCCATCTTCACTGGGAGTTCCTCAACTCCCCCATGCTGACCCAACCAGGTGGATTTTTTTTTTTTTCTCATGGGAAGTTTTTCATGTGTAATCTCAGAATGAGACTTTCTGGCTCCTGCTCCATCTCTTCCATGTTTAATTCTCTTCTCCAAAGTATCATTTTCCCTTGAAGGAAGCTCAGAGTGAGATTAGAGAGAAGCATGTGAGAAATCTATGAGGGTTTGTCTCTACAGAAGTGCAGCTGGGCTTCCTTCAACTCTGCTTTTTGTCCTGGGGATCTGCTGAGGGGAGAAGATTCCTGTTCTGAAAGCAAGACGGATGGATCAAAGAGGTTCAGCCGCTGGGTAATGCCTGAAGCAAAGAGGCAGGTGAAATTACATTCCCAGGAATCACAGAATTCTGGAATAATTTGGGTTAGAAGGAACTTTAAACATCATCCAGTCCCACCCAGTGCCCCCTGTCATGGGCAGGGACACCTTCCACTATCCCAAGTGGCTCCAAGCCATATCCAGCCTGGCTTTGGACACTTCCAGGGATCCAGGGACAGCCACAGCATCTCTGAGCCTTTTAAGAAGAGCTATACATTTATTTTTGTTGTTTTCTGTTTTATCATTTATTATTTACTTAGATGGGGTCTTTTTCAATACTCAAGTACTCAAGTGGGTTTTGCATATCCACGCCATGCAAGGAAATTGCAAGGAAAGGTTTCCCACAATTGTGTGAAGTTTGAAATGAGAAATAGTCCAAGCTGACTCCTTTCATTCCATTATTTTTAATTTTACAAAAAGCTCTGGCTCCATCCAAGACACTAATTTGTTGGAGATGTCACTGATGAAACCAGTAAGGAGATAAAGTGGGCTAATGGTTGAAGAGGAGTGGAGAAACTGGAGTTTGGAGCTGCTCTGTCCTGCTCATCTGTTGGAGACATCTCTGTTGGAGACGTCTGTGCCATCAAGGGTTTGGTGCTGGCCTTGAACTCTCCACATTCTCATTAAGGAAATACCCTTGGATATTTATACATGGGAGTTTATAATTTTCCAAACTGTGATGTCCTGCTCTGAGGCAAGAGGGGCTGGAACAAGATCCCTTCTAGCCCAAGCCATTCTGGGATTCCTTGCAAACACTGGAAAATGTTACTGGAAAATGTTGTTTTCTTGTCTTTTGTGGATGTAGGTTTTCTTTTTCTTCAAGTGAAGAGACATTTTTTAATGCTTTAAATCTAAGATGGAGACAGTAGGATAAGTGGTCTGCTCTTCAAGTTTTGGCTTCCTTATTGTCATGAATAAAATTTCTGTGTAGGTTCCTAATAAATACTAATGAGGTCTGTTCAGGGGAGGAACTAGGCTCAGGAAAGCTGGATATGTAGAAATCCAGAATCTCTGCACCCTTATTATGTCTCCAGGTCTCGATAGTAATCAGGGAGAAGTTTCCTTGCAATGAATGAGTGAGTGACATTTAAAGCTCCATCTGTTGCCTGTGGAGTGCTGCCTCACGACGTGTTTCCATGGCTGATGGGATGATTAATTTCGGTTCCCATTCACAGAGCAGGAAATAATTCCCTGAGCAGGGAGTGACTCCAGCCCTTGCCGAGCTGCAGCGTGCGTGGAGCTCGTAGGAAACCTCGGCTGCTGTTTACTCCCGGCTTGTGCTCCCAGACAGGTTCCAGGCTGCCTTTGCAGCCACCTGCCTGGCCTGTCCCAAAATTCCTGGGGACTGCAGGGTGCTGACCTGCCTTTGGCTCCAGCTGGGCTGTGATGCTCAAGCTTGTTGGCTAATTCCAGCTCAGGATACCCTCCCTGGGATTCTGGTCCTTGGAAATGGGATAACAGAGGTAAGAATTTATTGAAACAGGTCTAACTGTTTCTTTCTGCTGTCCCACCCAGCAGGGGTTTGGAACCAGATGATCTTTAAGGCTCCTTCCAGCCCAGGCCATCCCATAAATCTGTGATAGTTCTTTAATTTGGAGTGGATCCACGGAGGAGCAGGACTGTGCCCTCATCCTGCCCCCACATGATGCTCAGGATGTGCTCCAGAGGATGTTGGTGTCCTGGGTGCTGCCCTGCTGTGACCTGTTCCCACCACCTGCTCTTGGACAAGTTTGGAGTTCCTCTAGTCCAGCTTGGCACAATCTTGTCTAGAGAATAAAAATTCTGAACTGAGTGAAGCTGGTACATGTTGTTTCCCCCCTCTCCTATTAATTTCTCCTTCTAGGTGGGAGGTGCGCCGTGCTGGAGATGGAACCAGCTCCGAGGGTGCTGTGCCACGGCTTCGTTCCGCTTCCCCTCAAAATCCGCTGCTTTTATCCTGGCACTGCAGTCAGATACTGCAGTAGCTCAGTGCTATTTATAGCCCTGATCTCACTGTCTCGCAGTGTTTCAGGGGGGTTTAGCAATCTGGGGAGTGGGAGCCCTGCTGGAAAAGGATCCCTGGGTCAGCCAGGTGGCAGAGAGGATCCCGGCGTTCCAGCCACTGCCGGGAGGGAGGATGGATTTAATTCCCAATAATCCAGTGATGCTCGACTGACACACATCTTCCTTCCAGAATAAACCACCTCAAGTGCTCCCTTGGCTGTACTCAGAGTCAACAGTAGCTGTTCACCCCCCTTTCCAGGCTGATTCTGAAGGGAAACTGGGGTGATAGGTTGTAGGAAGTGTTCTGAGGATTTGGAGCCAGCATCACGCTCCCCACATGCCCAAGGCGTTCCTGCCGGCAACAACTTGGTGTTTAAATGTCTTTCAAAACACAGGGAATTATTTAAAAATCCAAAACTGTTGCTGGACACCGAGGACAGCCCTAAGGAATAAAGTCAGGGAATAAACACATGATTTTTTTGCTTTTCCCTGACGATGAAAGAGCTGGAAATAATGCTGAGAGGGGGAGATCCATGCGCACCCTTCCTTAGCATCCCACTGGGTGGTTCAGCAGGATAGGGATGATCTGATGGCAGCAGCCAGGAGTTTAGGATCCTGAGCACATCCTCTGGCTTTGTGTTGGCTTTTTGTGGGTGCCCAAAGGCAGACGTGCTGCTCTTGGCAGAGCCTGGCCCGAGGGCACGGCTTGTACAGCAGTAATTAAAAAGCAGACTCATTAGCTGGGAATAAATCCCTGGCCAGGAAAGGATGGGAGAGGGAGAGAAGCTGAGTCCATGGGCTCTGGAAAGCCCTGGCTGGGTAGTGTCAACCACAGCCAACCCCAGGAACATCTCATTCCTGGTGGGCAGTGATTTGGGAGGGCACCAGGCACTGGAGAGTCACTAGAAGAGGTTGGAATGCTCTTTTCTTGGGATTTTGGGGATCTCCCAGGCTTGCTCTGTCATGGGCAGGTGGGATGTGTTCTGGAGTGGGAGCTGATTTCTTCCTCCAGCCTTGACCGGACTCTCATTCCCCAGGGTTTTGCAGCAGGTTTGGGGAGGTTGATGGGATTTCTTTCCCTTCTCCAAAGGGAATTGTTGAACAAAGAGGAGCTGGGATGGAGCTGATTGTGTTCAGTGAGATTCTCTCTGTCCTGGGGGGAGGGAGAGCTTGGGGAATTTCCTGCACTTTTCCTTTGAAGGTGATGTTGGATTTCAAATGTGAGAGGCAGTTTTCTGTGCTGCTTAAATTTAAACTAAAAAAATAGAAGATCAAGGAAAAAAAAGGGAAAGAATATTTTTGGCAACAACATTTGATATAAAAAACCTCCAGTTTGATATCTAGTGGAAAGTGTCCCTGCCCGTGGCAGGGAGCTGGGATGTGATGGTCTTTAAGGTCCCTTCCAACAAAACCCCTCTGTGATTCTGGGATTCTGTGAATATTTTTTTAAATGAACCTTAAATAAAGGTTATGCTGAAACAAGGTTTGAATTTAAATATTCGTTTGGTACATCTCATACCGAATTTTTGGTTTAACATTTTAATGTGCTTTCAGGACTTAAACCTGTATTTCTATCCTTTAAAGACCAGCATGAAAGTGCTGTACAAGAGAAGGGGAAGAAAATTCAATTATTACTGTTAGTTTTATTGAAAAGTGTATTCACAGATTTAGTGTCACCTTCCCCTAATCCCTTCCAAAACACTTGGGACTTATGGAGAAGATATTTTCCATTTTGGAGTGTGGGAGAATCTACACATACAAACTCCCCTGATAATGTCTTATGTGAAATGTAATGTCTTTATGTGAAATGTTTTTAATTTTTCCTGTGGAGCCAGGCTGGGAGAGCTGGGGGTGTTCACCTGGAGAAGGGAAGGCTTCAGGGACACCTCAGAGCCCCTTGCACCGCCTAAAGGGGCTCCAGGAGAGCTGGAGAGGGACTGGGGACAAGGCATGGAGGGACAGGACACAGGGAATGGCTTCCCACTGCCAGAGGGCAGGGATAGATAGGATTTTGGAAAGAAATTGTTCCCTGTGAGGGTGGGGAGGCCCTGGCACAGGGTGCCCAGAGAAGCTGTGGCCACCTTGGTTCCTTGGAAGTGTCCAAGGTCAGGTTGGACATTGGGGCTTGGAGCCACCTGGGAGTGGAAGGTGTCCCTGCCCATGGCAGGGAGTGGAATGGGGTGATCTTTAAGGCTGCTTCCAAGCCAATCCATCCTGTGATTCTGTGATTAAATACTTTTTGTAGGAAATTCACTTTGCTTTCAGGTCAGAGATTGTTGCTTCATTTCCCTTTGTTTTGGGTTATTCCCCTCAGTGTGTTACGGACGAGCTGCGAGATGTCAAATTTCCAATCTCCATCAGCAACCGAGGGGGACTGAAGTGCTTTAGGTCTTAATTAACATGCAGCATGAAGGCAGGCTTTGATGTACAGCCATGTTTTATTTATTTGGGAAGGGAAACACCAGCAGAATGGTTCTAACTTTGTATAAAAAATCATCGTAACATGACTATGGAATCAAAATCAGGCTAACTTGACCACAGGGAAAAAATAATTCCCTATATGCCAAGGGTGGAGGGGAAAAAAAATTTAAAATTTATGGTTTTCTGTTCCTACAGGGAAGAAATAAAATCAGGGAGAGACCGTGAGATAGTTTGTTATTCATAATCAGGATCTTGTCTCCTAATTCATGGCTTTGGCATTTCTCATGCCAGCCCTGAATGTCGTCTTTGTGCCTCGGCTCACGTCACAACTCCGATTGTGCTCGTGCGTTCTTGAGGCAGGACCTAGAAAAGCAATTTTCAAGTGTCCCATCAAACACTCCTGGAACACAGGGGGGTTTTTGTTGTGGGGCTGTGTTCATTGAGCAGGGAGGGCTGGCTGGGGCTCAGCAGGGCTCTGTGGGTCAGCGGCTCCTGGCAGGGCAAAGAGGGGATTTTTGGAGTCGGAAATAGTCAAGAGTCAGGGATGACGCAGCCTCTGCCAGAGCCCTGAATGGGAATTGTGGTCCTCATCCTTGCAGCTGTGGGGGGATGAGTCCCATTGGATGGGAAATAGGGGACTTGTCGAGGTCTTCTCTGCTGGACATGACCCGAGATGTTGGTGGAAGCTGCTTTTCTCAACCTAGTTGTCTGAGAAGGAGTCAGGAGTCTTCTGCTCATGTTCTCAGTGATGTTTATTGTTTCTTATTTAAAATATTTTTTGTCTGACCCGTTGAGTTCTGGTTAGTTGGTCAGTCTAAGGCGCAATGCCTCCTAAGGGGTTGGTGTTATCTTTTATACTATGAACTACGTATTAGATATTTACAATTGTGTACTAATCCTTAACACTTATGTTAGATAGTGAGTTTCTATTCTGAACTAATCTAAAAATGTTAGTATCACCTAAAAGATGAATGTTAGGAAGAAGAAGGAAGAAGGATAGGGCACGCCCCTATCCCTCCATCTTAGGGTTTTAAACCCCCCTGTATCAAATCCCAAATTTTCTCCTTTCACCCTATAACTACTGTTACTGTGTTGTCTAAACTTTTGTGACTTGTGATTCCTGATATAAGCTCAGTAATTTGTCCCATGGGCTAAAATCAAAGCCCCAGGTGTTTTTGCCTTCCTGCCAGGGCTGCCCAGACCCCTGTCCGGGGTTCGGGGCACAGAGAGGAATGTCTTAGATTCCGACAGGGACTGGTCAAATTTTCTTAGGACTGTTTTCCAGCAGGCAACTTAAGGCTCTTTTTTGGGGAGTAAAGTAGGAGGAATGGTTCTTAAGGCACACTCACAAGTGGTAGGATGTTTCTTCTGCCTGAAACTGGGTTGAGTTTTGCATGCTTGGGAGGGTTGAGTGTGTTCAGCCTGGAGAAGAGAAGGCTCCAGGGAGAGCTCAGAGCCCCTTCCAGTGCCTAAAGGGGCTCCAGGGCAGCTGAAGAGGGGCTTGGGACAAGGCCTGGAGGGCCAGGACAAGAGGAATTCTTGGGATCCCAGAATGGTTTGGCTTGGAGGGACCTTAAAGCTCATCCAGTCCCGACACCTTCCACTAGCCTAGGTGGCTTCAAGCCACAATGTGCAGCCTGGCCTTGGACACTGCCAGGGATCCAGAGACAGCCACAGCTTCTCTGGGCACCCTGTGCCAGGGCCTGCCCACCCTCACAGGGAGCAATCCCTTCCCAATATCCCATCTATCCTTGCCCTCTGGCAGTGGAAAGCCATTCCCTGTGTCTTGTCCTGCCAGGGCTTTGTCCCCAGTCCCTCTCCAGCTCTCCTGGAGCCCCTTTAGGCAGTGCAAGGGGCTCTGAGGTCTCCCCAGAGACCTCAAACACAGTGTTAAGGTGAGTTTGAGTGGTTATTTCTGGGTCAGAGTGTGCTGCTCTCCCCAAAGTCCCTGGCTGTGGCTCGGGAATCAATCCATGGCAAGGAATCTGCGCTGTGGTCCTGCTGGGGAGAGAGGGAAGTGAAGAAAAGGCCACAGGAAGGAAAACAATAGGGAAGTGGAGGGAAGAGCTTGTGGGTTGAAAAATAGCAACACTTCCACTAATGTGACCTTTTGCCGAAAATGTTTCCATCAAATAAAGAAAGTCTCCTCCTCCTCCCTGGCTGAGCTGGGTGCAGGGAGGGGTGAACATGCTCTTGGACTTCTGCTCCTTGAGAGTATTTGGGAAAAAACGTATGAAAATTCTCTTCCTGGGATGGATAAAATTAATGTCCTGACAGAGGATATGGAGGGAAAAAACCCACCTTTATTTTCCGTTTTTGCTGAAGCTCAGTGTTTCTGAGGGATTAGCCTTTGTTATCCTGTAACTGATGGTCATTGAAAGCTCTCAGCAGAGTTATTGAGGGATTGCCCCAGAGAGAGATGGGGGGAGAGAGGGAGAGAGAGACAGAGAGAGAGAGTGAGAGTGCAGGAGAGCAAATGTTGCAAATACAGAATACCTGTGAAAGGCAGAACTGTCACTCAGGTGGAATTTAGAAATTTTTTAGTCATTCATGGGGTGGTAGTGATTTTTTTTTTAGGAGAAACAAGCTGTGTTCAGTTTTTGCAGAGGGGTTGTGGCTTGCCACTGCCAGAGGGGAAGGGATAGGTGGGATATTGGGAAGGAATTGTTCCTTGGGAGGGTGGGCGGGCCCTGGCACAGGGTGCCCAGAGAAGCTGTGGCTGCCCCTGCATCCCTGCAAGTGTCCAAGGCCAGGTTGGACACTGGGGCTTGGGACAGCCTGGGCTAGTGGAAGGTGTCCCTGCCCATGGCAGAGGTGGCACTGGATGGGCTTTGAGGTCCCTCTCAAGCCATACCAGTTTGGGATTTATTATACAACACATCGTGGTTTTTTCATGAGTTTCTTAAAGGGAGAGCCTCATGCTCCTGACCACGGCAGTCCATCAGTTCATCCATCACAAGTCAGGATTGATCCTTTCTGTGAAGTCTCAGGTTACTCTTTATCCTCCTTATTTCCAGTGGTGCTGGATGAGTGGAACAGAGCTGTGTGTGTGTGTTTGGAAGGCACGGATGGGTCACACATGATGCTCTTTGCTTGTAGCAAACACACGGGTTTGTAGGAGGTGGTGCCTGGTGGAAAACTTGTTGATCCTTGAATTCCTGTAGTCCTTGGTTATCCCTAAGGGAATGGTGTGAACTTCATGGTGCTGCTCTTGATTCAGACCACGGTTCCTCCATCCTTTGCTGATGAGGACCACGCTCACCCTGCTCTTGTGTTCTCTCCCGCAGTTGACGTGAGCACAGCCCTGCCCTTGCAAGTGGCGCCGAGCTCGGTGCCCATGGACCTGCGGCTGGACCACCAGTTCTCCATGCCGGTGACGGAGCCCACGCTGCGGGAGCAGCAACTGCAGCAGGAGCTGCTGGCCCTCAAGCAGAAGCAGCAGATCCAGAGGCAGATCCTGATCGCAGAGTTCCAGCGGCAGCACGAGCAGCTCTCTCGGCAGCATGAGGCACAGCTGCACGAGCACATCAAGGTAAGGGTGGCCGGGGACAAAGGGGTTGTGAAGTTGTTGAGGTTGGAAAAGCCTTCCGGGATCATCCATTCCAGCCATCAACCCAGCAGCACCACCATGGTTCCCAAGCACTGCATCCCACACAACTTCTGAACAATACCAGGTGTTGTGAGTCTACCACTGTCCTGGGGAACCTGTTCCAACACCTGGCCACCGTTTCAGGGAAGATATTTTCCCTGATCTGCAATCTAAACTTAACCTGGCACAGCTCGAGGCTGTTTCCTCTTGTCCTGTCTCTTGCTCTCCACCCTCCTCTCAGGGTGCCAGAAGGTCCCCCCTGAGCCTCCTTTTCTCCAGGCTGAGCCCCTTTCCCAGCTCCCTCAGCCTCTCCTGGGGCTGCAGCCCCTTCCCAGCTCCGTTCCCTTCCTTGGACACAGAAAATGCCTCAATGGATTTGACCCTAGCAGAAGGTTACCTGCTACTGTGGTCACACATTTTGGGAGTAGTGGCATGGGAACTTCTCATTGGACATTTGCCATCAGCACAAGCTGCAGACTGAGCATGTGGACCGTGGTGGGACTGCAGGAACAGGGAATGTGGGGGCAGTGCCTGCAGGTGGGTCTGGACACGTTCAGATTTTTCAGAGTTAGGTACCACGCAGGTGCTGTGCCCTGCGTGGGACAGGGAGGAAACACCAGGCAGGGTCAATGGGCAGTCGAGTCTGGAAGATGGCTGTTGCAAGTGAAAACATGAGACATTATATAAATATTTCCCAGTGCTGGACTATTGCTATGGCAACCTAAGCTTTCCGAATTGGTAATAGGCTCCTTTTTTCAAAGGGAGATTAGTGCTGCACATGGTAAATAGCCTTAATGTAATATTAAAAAGCAACCTTGATTCAACCTTATATAACTTTCATTTCAATACAAAATGCATGTCAGAGTGGGGAAGATGGGATTAGAAGTTAATGGGGTGTTATTTACAGACTTCTTAGTACAGAGAGGAGCTGGGCTTTGTGAGAAGTGTCCCTGTTTGAAGCTGGATTAATAGCAAACGCCCCTGTCCCTTGGTGAGTCCTCTGTGCTGTGGCCATGGCAGAGATGAGAAGGTGCCTGGGTGTGAATATATTTATACATGGATGCACAATGTGTGCATCTCTGGGTGTGTGTATGGAATGTTTACATATCCCCACGTTCTTGTGGTTGCACATTTGCCCACAAGCAAATTGGCACAAGCACTCAGGGTGGGGGAAGAATGGGGAATTCCTGTAACAAATATTTCCATTATTCCCTTGTAATTGTCCATGCCTGTAGTTATTTGTCTATGAAAAATCAGGCAGGCTCGTTCCCATTTAATGGCCCAGCTCAAAGCACTGGTGATAGGAACATATTTGCTCTCATTTATGTGAAAGGTTTGACAGACTCTGCTCAAAATCTGTGTAAGGAGGAAGCTGAGCTCTAATTTTGAGACACCACAGTGTATCCAGCCTATTTGGTAATAAAGTTCTTCATCTTGTGTGTAAGCTTGGCTAGATGAGAGCCTTAAAACAGGGATAGTATAATCCTGTACCAAAGGGTGGCCTGCAAGGTGATCTCTGAGAGTAGTAAGTGTGTCAGTGGGACCAGAGCTGCTTTAAAAATCAAACAGCACCTCATTGAAATAAGGCCTGTGATGCCTCACAAAGAAAATAACCCCCACACACTACCCCAGTGTGTGACTGTGGTGCATTTTCTCTGGGAAAACATCCTGTTTGTCTCTGTGGGCCGGAGTCAGCCCACATTTAGGTGACCCTTAGAACTGGCAACTGTGTTAAGTCCAGTGGCTGTGAGTGCAAGGAAGCGTTTACTTTGCCCAGAAAATTAAAATATATAACTTTAAATTTGGACTCGGAGCTGCCCAGCTCATGAAGAAAGCACGGCAGGGATGTTAAAGCAAATAAAACCCATGTATCTTCTTCATTGAAGTACTTGAGCTGTGCAGTTTGATAGAAACAGTCCTGAGTAAAGATGCAGAGCTCTTTTTGAAGAAATGTATTTGTTGTTGTTTTTTTTTTTTTTTCAATCCCATGTGCACACAGGCATGAACACCCCATGGCAGGGGTTGGGAATGGGATGAGCTTTGAGGTCCCTCCAACCCAAACCACTCTGTGATTCTGTGATAATGTTAAACCCAGAATTGCTTTGGAAACTGCTTCAAGTGAAGGGGGAGGAATTTCTGTGTTTTACTCTGTTCTGTGTATGTGGTACTGTCTAAATTGATTACTTTGGCTTTTTCCCCTATAGCCTGGCATCCACCATTTTAATCAATGAGTGCAAAGCATTTATTTCATAAAGTCCCTGAAAGCTTTGGGCTGGCAGGGACTGTAAGGATCATCTAATTCCAACCCCCTGCCATGGGCAGGGATACGTTGCACTAGCCCAGGTGGCTCCAAACCCCAGTGTCCAACCTGGCTTTGGACACTTGCAGGGATGCAGGGACAGCCACAGCTTCTCTGGGCACCCTGTGCCAGGGCCTGCCCACCCGCACAGGGAACTTCCCAATATCCCATCCAGCCCTGCCCTCTGGCAGTGGAAGCCATTCCCTGTGTCCTGTGCCTCCATGCCTTGCCCCAGTCCCTCTCCAGCTCTCCTGGAGCCGCTTCAGGCCCTGGCAGGGGCTCTGAGGTGTCTCTGGAACTTTCTCTTGTGCAGGTGAGCACCCCCAGCTGGTGAAGCTTTCAAACAGATCCTTTGTTTCCAGTGTTGACTCCTTTGCTAGTACAGAAGTCGTGATTTGGGGTTGTTTTATTTCTTTTATTGCTGTGGTGTTGGTGGGAACAGAGAAACTGGTCTGACTTGACAGGAGCTAAATAGAGATGGACACCCCTCCATCCCATCCCTCAAACAAAGCAGGAGTGTGAAGAAGACTCAAGTGAGTGAGGTTTGGCCTGGAAAATGCTGGCATGATTGCCTGTTTTTCTATCCCAGTAGATAACTTTTTCCTATTGAGAGCTGAAGTTTTGGCTTTTTCCAGAGCTTGGAATTGCTTCCATCAGCTCAGTTTTAATCATCTGACCTAGTGCAGGAGGAGAAGGCGATGACTGCCTGAACATGTGATCATTTCCCCGGCGTGTCCCAGTCCTTGCTTTTATAGGCATTGTGTTTTGGCCTTCACATGAAAGTGCCAGATTCCCCAAGATGGTGCAAGTTGGAGAGAGCCAGGAAATGAGTGAAACAGTATTTGTGGAAGGGCTCTGTAATGGACACAGAGCTCGGCACAGGGGAGGAGTTGGAGGGTAAGGAGAAAACACAGGCATGGTGAGAGAGATAGGAGAAGGGGAAATGGCTTTGAACTGAAAGAGAGTAAGTTTAGATTGGGTATTAGGAAGAAATTAGTGATGAGGCACAGGGCTTGGTGCAAACTGCTCTAGTGGGAGATGTCCCTGCTCACAGCAGGGGATTGGAATGGGCTGAGCTTTACGGTCCCTCCCAACCCAAAGTGTTCCGTGGCGATTCTGTAAAAACCCTGACATGTTTGGGGAAAATAAGCCGAGCCTTTTGAAGGCTTCATTGTACGGAGCAGGGCAGGCTGTTTCTTTCACAGCTCCAGAGCAGCTCTGCAGATTGCCCAGGCCTGGCTCTGGAAAGCACCGAGGGAGAGGCTGGAGGCTGGAAGCACCGGTGGCTGCTTCTCTCTCCAGTAGCCACTCACCTTCAGCCAGGTGGATTTTCCACTCCTCCGTGCATTCACCAGATGTGGGACAGTATTTATGGCCTTCAAATCTGCCTTGCTGAACAAAACCAAGGATGGAATAAGGGGTCTGGCTCTTGGGTGAGATGGCGGAAAGCCTCTCCACAGGTCCTGCTGCAAGCTTTGCCTGACCTTTGGTCGCGGAGGAGCAGGCAGGGAATTTTTTCCTTTGTGAGTCACTCGTTCCCAGCCAAGATCAGCTGGAAGTTACCAAAAGCTTTTCCGTTTGCCCTTCTGGTCAAGGGCTGGATGGAAGAGGCGCAGGATGGGCGCTTTGGCAGGGCCAGAGGCACCTCGGGTGCTGTGAGCTCAGCAGGGAGGGAAGGACGTCGTGGGGAATGTGGTTCGTCTGCTCTGTCCAAGCTTGGAGCAGGGTTCATCCCAGCTCCGGCTGTTTTACAGCCAC
This sequence comes from Urocynchramus pylzowi, assembly GCA_013397555.1. Lineage (NCBI taxonomy): Eukaryota > Metazoa > Chordata > Aves > Passeriformes > Fringillidae > Urocynchramus > Urocynchramus pylzowi. The sequence continues at coordinate 266,758 of VZRH01005657.1, read as the reverse complement.
AGCCAGAAACTTCTCGGGGATGCTGACGCACGTCGGTGGCAGGATAACAGCACAGGGAGGCAGCTGAGCCTCCCAGCTCCTCATGGGCCTGAAATCCTCACCTGCAGGTGTGCAATCCCATTCCCATTTTTCCCACCATCTGAGAAAGGACTGTGTGCATCCGTAGCACAGGGAGCGCTGGGCTGTGCGTCCAACATAGACAGGATGGGCAGGGAAGCAGCAGCAGGGAAAGGAGCTTTGTGAGGATGTTTGTTGTGCAGTGATCCTGAAATTGTTCTTTTTCCCTTGACAGAATGAATTCCTACGTTGACTGAGGGATAGTAACACATCCGAGGGATCAGCCTCTTGTTCAGACACAGGGTGAAACTCCCGGGCCATTCCTTCGGTTTCAGGAAGTGAAAATCTTGCAGGAAATCTTCCAGACAGATTTTGCTGTGCTATAAAGAAATGTAGTTCTTTCCCAAAGATGTCTAGACTTGATAGTTGTCATGCTGATGCTGAGGAGAGAAACTGCTCCTTGCTTTCATGTGGAGCCACCTGCCCATGGAATGGCAGGTTTGCCTGCAGGATACCCCTGGAGCTACTCAAGGCCAGGCTGGATGGGGCTGTGGTGGAAGGTGTCCCTGCCCATGTCAGGGAGTGGAACTGGATAATCTTTAAGGTACCACCCAACCCAACCCAACCCAACCCATTCCATCATTCCATGGTAATGGACCCCAATCACATTGTCCTGTAGTGGGGCTGCTCTCAGCATAGCTCTCACCATGCCCAGTGCTTCTCTTTGGTGTCCTTTCCATGTTGATTCCTGCTCAGCAGGGAAAGCTGGCTATGTTTCAGTTCTGCTTCTAGGGTTGGTGTCATCTGTGGCATCTTCCCCTTGTCCCCAGGGATGCTGCCAAGCAGCACTATGGCTCTTGGAAAGCACCCGCTTCCCTTGGGCTCTGGAACTTCCATCCCACCCCCTGATATCCCAGCTCCCGTCCCTGGGCCTGTCTGCTCCGTACTCTCTTCCTGCAGCAGCTGACACGGAGGGACTCCCTCTGCTCGTTTTTGTGCCGCTCTTCCACAGCACACCCGTTCCTCATAGCCTGTGTCCCTTTCAAGAGGAACTTGAAAAGCCAAGAGATACCAGGTGTCCGCCTCTGTCTGGATTCTGGGATGACAGGATTATTCATCTTAGGAAGCTGCAGCTGGGTACAGTCAGTGGTAAAAGACCAGACTGAACATTTTGTGCCTCGTTACTACTTGAACGCCTTGGAGCTTGTGCTATTTCCAGATGGCTTCCTGTTCTTTCTCAGTGACCTTGCCTTGCTTTTCTGGCACACTGAGCCTACTCCAAAACTTACACCTTAGATCCTGCAAAACTTAACTTCTGATGGAAGCAGCCCTGGGGAAAACTTTGGAAGATCAGAGCGTTTGTTCCCTTTGAAGGGGGTGGGTGGTGACTTTTCCTCAGCCTCAAAGTCAGGACATTTTGTGAGAGCGGTAAGGACAAACCTGCACACAGAGGAGTTGGTTCTGTCAACAAATCCATGGAGCAGCTTGGACACCTTTTACCCCATCTCTTGGTTGAAGGAGTCCTGCATCAGGCTGAGATAATTCAGACATCTTCCTGCCATCCAGACCCTGCTGGTGGTGTCAGGAGTGAAGCTGGAATGCTCATCCAGGGAAATTTGTCTGCTCTGGGCCTTACAGAGCTACTGGAAACTGGTAGAAGAAGCATTTCCTTTTGGTTTCTTCTGAGATGGGCCATGGTTGGTTGGCTGGAAGGAGCACAATGGGAACTCCAGATTTTTCTGGAGTAAAATACATGTGGGGCAACATGGTTATTTTTTTGTCAGTTTAGATTTTCAGAGTAAACGGCAGCAGAAGGGATATTTTGGCAGTTCCCACACCTAAATGTTCAACTCTAATTTTATCTTAATTTTGAACTTAGAAAATAATTGGAAGTAATCAAAGAGAACACAGAGAATCAGGGCAGGAAGAAAAAAATACTCCACTGGATCCTGTTGTTATGCCAGGAATATTTACCTGTTAATGTACACCACTGCTGATCCATTCACTTCCAGAAATGTGGAATTCCTGTAATACCCAAAACACCCCAAAACAGTTCACAGAGGATGTAATTGCTCCTCCAAGGACCAAGGTCTCATCTCTTACTTAGCATCAAACATCTAGGACTTCTCCTTTACAGGAATTTATGTGGTTCTTCGGTTTATAGGGATTGGTTTAAGTCAAATTTTCCGATTTACTTATTGCCATCCGTGCTGGAATGGGCACTCCCTGCTCCTGATTCCCTCCCCTTCAACAATAACCATGTAAAGCCCACCAGAGGCAAACTCAAAGGAGTTTTCCTCAGCTTTAAAGGGGAAAATTGGAGTAGGAGCTGAATGTGCTGGATAGTACAAACAGGGCTTGCTGCTTTCTGGAAAGGCTGTTAGATAGTCTGCTTCTGGAGGAAGGGAAAGGTTAGGCTGGAGTGGGAGTCAGGGAGCAAAAGCCTCATGCAAAAGTGCTGAACCTTTCCCAGTGCTGAACCTTTGCAGTTATTCAGGGCTCAGAGGGCTTCCAGCCTTTTGGGAGAGGTAATGGCATGGGTGGGAGACTGGGGTACACAATTCCATATCCATATGTAAAGCTGCCAAGGTGAAAACATGGGATCTTATCACCTGGAGCTGGTGGGAAGGGAACCTCGCCGTCATTCCCAGTCCTGAAGACAGTTTAGCCTCATAAACCTGAGCACCAGATGTACTCAGTAGGATGTGTCTGACTGAGATCAGTCTCCTCCCTAGGGAGCTGCTGGCTGGGAGGGATCATTTCCCTGCAGAAAATTCCCTGCCCATGGGAATTTCTGGCACAAGATTAGCCGGCTGTCAGCTGCCCGGTGGCAGGAAGGGGGCACATGGGATGCATGTCCCAGAAAAGAGATGAGAGGTGCTCGTTCTCACAGATCTTTGTGACTTGGCTGCTGCTGGAAGCCACAAAGTTCCCCCCTGCCTGTCTCCCAGCACAGCTGATTTATTCTGCCCAGTGCTCCAGGAGATATCCCAAACATGTTGCCACGGAGCCAAGAGAGCAGATCCTGAAACTGGAGCTACAGCCTGAGACTTCAGTAAACAGGATGGGGGGAACATGAAGCACAGTCCTGCCAGCATTGGGATCGCTGTGAAACAACCCAGTAGAGCAGTGCTCCAAGAAGTCCATCCATCTCCCAGAAATCCATCTATCTCCCAGAAATCCATCTCCCAGAAATCCCAGTGCCTGTGCTTTGCTTACACCCATAGCCAAGAGTTTTTCAGGGGGTGATTTGATGTGTACTTTCTTGGGGAGTTTTTCTTCATCCTCACCTACGATTTGACTTTATTTTTACAGAGCCTGAGCCAAAAGTTCATTTTGAATACTTAATTTAAACCCTCAGAACTGTAGAATTTGGCCAGGACTGGTGGCAGAAGAACCTTACCCTGATATCCCCCCATGCTGGAGCTGATCTCAGGTGTGGATTGAGATGCAACTGGGAGCTGGACACAGCAACTTTGCATGCCAGGGAATATCTATCAGCCAGAAGTGTTCCAACTTCTGTTCACCCAGGCTTCTGCTTATCTCCACAATTGTTTTGCTCTCCCTTCCACTAATTGCTGCTATTCAAAATATATCTTATAAACACCCAGGAGCCAGTTTGAGCTGGGGGGGCAGGAAGGATCTCTTTGCTTGGCTTCTTGTTTGGCAGCTGGAGGAGTGGTTGTGGAAGTGCTAATGCAATGTGTCTCCATGAAATCCATCCTGGTTCTCTCTGGGAAATGGGATCTTGGTGTCAGCACTCCACGCTTCCTGGGAGGGCACTGCAAAAACTAAAGAGAACCATTTTAGCTGCATTTCCCTTAAAAAGAAGTCTCTCTGTGACAGTTTCCCTACTGATAAGGTGTCAGTCCGCCTCCCAGGCAGACAAGCTGGAGCACTGAAGACAATTGAGGAATGTGGTGGCAAAATCCTCTGGATTGCTGAGTCCTCACGGTAGGCTGACGTTTGATAAATACCTGGAAATGCTCTGCATCCTCCCAGTTACCTTTATTAATATTAATTTATGCTAAAGGAGCACCAGCAACGAACTGCAGGTACAGTTGAACATTTGTGCAGTTTTCAGAAATAGTGGGAGCAGTGACATTAAACATATGCAGGAATCCCCATAGTTATGAATATTTACAAATATTGATTTTGGCAAGAACACCTAATTCAGATGTTCTGAGCTCCCTAATGCGGTGTGTGTGTGTGTCTGTCACACAGTGCTCCTCAGACTTGGGGCTGAGTTAGTCTCAGATCCAGGGATTTCCCTCGGTGAATCGCTTTGTAATGAAATTTCAGTGTTTGGGAAATACAGTTGGGGAATAAACCCCCTGCCCCAGCTGTGTGTGGTGAACACACAGGGTCTGAGTGGGCAGTGCCTGTTCAAATTTGCCTCGATTACTTTAAATGAGCCAGAAACTGATGTTTTTCCTGACACCCCAACAATCCCAGCCATGTGCATCCCTGAGAGCATTGTCCAAGCACTCCTGGAGCTCTGGCAGCCTTGGGGCTGTGCCCATTCCCTGGGGAGCCCGGGCAGTGCCCAGCACCCTCTGGGGGTAGAACCTTTCTCTGATCTCCAGCCTAAATTTTTGTCTTCCCATAACATTCCTGGTAAGTGTGGAGAAATAACCCAGAGAAGACACCCGGATAGGTTTTCTTTCTTTTTTGTTTTCCCAGGCTACAGCAGACACCAACAGTGATTTCTTTTCATTCTTCATGGGTACAATCAGAGATGTGGCTTCATTATTTTATTTTTTTAATTTTTTTTTCCCAACTTTGAAACCGTTTGAAAAACTATATTAAGAAGAGTCTTTGTGGAAACTGGGGTCAAAATGAGCAGAAACAATACATCCCTAATGAAACTTCCCTAAACCATCCAGCGACAAATTGGGCTTTTCATTCCCATTTCATTCCAGATGTCAATGAAAGCACAGCTCCTTCTAAAGCAGCCTAATGTATGTAAACCATCGCAGGAAGCAGAGCCCGCAGAGCCTAGGAGACTGCAGATGGAGAGAAAAGGCTCCTGATTCCATAAAAATAACAAAACCTGTTTTACCATATTGTGCATTAAATATTGTTCATTTGCATACTTTCCATGGCAAGGTTCTCAAAGCCCACCATGTGGTGGACTTGTTGGAAGTTGGGAAAGTGACTCTTTCCCCAAATGGAGATGTGTTAGTAGAAGCTGCTGCTTAATTAGAAAACAAAAATAGCTGGTTTCCTCTATTTTTTTCCTCCTTTTCTAGGTTTTTTTTTTTCAGTGTGGATTTTTGGTTGTTTACATATAATTCAATAGAATTAGGAGGGGAAGCATAGGTGCAGTCACTGCAAAATAACTGGATTGCTGGTGTTTTAAAACAGCCTGCCTGCTTGGAACAGGCAGCAGCAGGGATTCCTCCATGGAAGTTTCCAGCAGATAGCCAGGCAGATTGTAAATACCTCTTAGATTGTTTTCTTCCATTTTTATGTAGAATAGTGTGATTTCATTTGTATTTATTGTGCATCCATGGCTGAAGCATTGGGCGGTGCAAATGTGCAATGCCACAAATTAATCAGAGGAGCTTAGAATATCCAGAGCTGGAAGGGGCTCACAAGGATCATCAAGTCCAACTCCTGGCCCTGCACAGGACACCCCAAGAATCTCAGCTGAAGGGATTAAAAGTAAAATGTGCTCAAGGAGAAGAAAAAACTTTGGGGTGGGAGTCTCCTGTATGCAGGGTTTGGAGAAGGGTGGATTGAGACGTTCTTGGAGAGAGCAGATTCCCTGTCTTAACAGCCATGGCTTGGACCCTGCCCACAGCAGGGGCTTGGAATGGGGTGATCTTTAGGGTCCCTTCCAAGCCAAACCATTCCACAATTCCGTGCTCCCGCTCCCTCTCCGCCTTGGGGGTTCTGCGGGAGCAGTGGGTGGTATCCGAGCACAGGCCCCCATTAAGCGCAGCCCTGGAGAGGCCGGGCCGTTGAGGCCGGAGGCTGCCAGCTCTGATCAATCCCTTGGTTTATGAGCTGCCAACGTAAAGAGTGCGGGGTGGGCGCCGTGCTCTGGAGGCTCTGGAGGGCCCCGGCATTCCAGGGCTTTGTGGCAGGCCCAGGAGCGGCCCACGCGCTTGGCCCGGCCCGCGCCTCGCTGGGCAGGGTGCAGATTAAACTGGAAGGTGGGAAATCATTGTTTTGGCTCTGCTTTTTCAAGAAAAAGTGGTTTTTTAGCCCCATGGAGATGCCTTCGCTCCTATCCGGGCTGCTGGGATGTGCTGTTTGTACACCTGCTGTTCCACAGCTTCGCAGGACGCGGGCTGTCCCCTCACATAGCACATCAAACTGCAACCCTCAGTCCCATGGGAATCCCCTCTGCACCCAAATAGGGTGCTCCGCCCTGGGAGAACCTCTTCTGCACCCAAACAGGGTGCTCTGCCCTGGGGGAATCCCCTCTGCACCCAAGCAGGGTCCTCTGGGCTGGGGAATGCACCCCAAATTTCCCAGAAGGTTGGTGGGGACACTGACACCTCTCAGTTGCTGGGACTTGGGGAGCCAGGGGGCACTTGCACTGGGGCAGGAGCCTTTGGTGCTTCCAGCCTTGAATGTCCCATCTGATGGAAGCTTTGCAAATAATTACCTTAATTAGACATCATGTCTCCTGATTATTCCCATGAATATGGGTGAGTTGAGAGGGCCAGGGAAAATCCTTCCTGGAGAAATCGTTGGGGGAATTATTTCTTTTCTCTATTGGAGCAATTCTTTTTATAATTAATCATGGAATCTCTGTGTGGTTTGAGTTAGATGGGACATTAAATGCCATCTTGTTCCACCCTCTGCCATGGGCAGGGACATCTTCCACTAACCCAGGTTGCTCCAAGCCCCGTCCAGCCTGGCCTGGAACACTTCCAAGGATTGGGCAGCCACAATTTCTACAATTTCTCTGTGCAACAAATAATATTAGGGTGCCCTAGTGGGGTTTATTTAAAATCAGGTGATGGAGATAAAAGGAGGCCCGTGCTTGTCCTTCTTGCCATGAATGAAGCACTGTTATTGTCACCTGCCTGCAGCCTCTGTTTAGACTCTGGGAAGGCTGATGGTGTTAATTTGCTCCTTTTCCCTGTTCCCTTCTCCACAGCAGCAGCAGGAGATGCTGGCCATGAAGCATCAGCAGGAGCTGTTGGAGCACCAGAGGAAGTTGGAGCAGCACCGACAGGAGCAGGAGCTGGAGAAGCAGCACCGAGAGCAGAAACTGCAGCAGCTGAAAAACAAAGAGAAAGGGAAAGAGAGTAAGTGGCCAAAGCACCACTGCTTTGGGTGGTGACATGGGAGCCATGAAGGAGCCTCAGAAAGCTGGAGGAACCTCCTTGAGGGCACGGGGAGCTTGTGGCAATTGAGGGGAAGAGAGACATGCGTTTCTCTGCTTTATCTTCATTTTTGTCTCACTAAATGCCATTTTAGCATTTTTCAAAAGGAAGCATATCCTCTTCCCTTGATTTAACATTTTTTGAAGTATTTTTGGCAGCATTCCTAATGGAGGCAGAATATTAAGCCCATAAAATACACCAGATGCACGCTGCACTCCTTTTCTCTTTCTGCTGCTCTGAATTTCACTCTTTTTAAGACATAGTCGAGTTCACAGCTCTCCCCTTTTTGAAGCGTTTCCATTCATGAGGGGATTTTTTTCAGGAGGTTACAGCTTGTGGGTGCCTTCCCCACTCTGTGTCATTATGCACTTGAGATCATTGTGGCCTCACAATGTCCCTTATCAGAGACACTCTGGGCTGCTTGTTTGGGCTTTTTCTGCAAGTGAAGGGGGGGAAAAATACCTCGAAATACCTCACCAAGTTGTGCCATCAAATCCTCAGGTCTGGTTTCAGGTGGGAGAAGTGGTGGAAGGAAGATGGGATGCTGCCTGGGAACTGGGAATAAATTAAAGCTCCAAGAACTTTTTCGGTAGGAAAAAACTGGAGTCTGGGAGACCTTTTTGTTAAGTGCTTGAAAGACCAGAGACCAGTTCAGAATCCCTGAAGCATTTCCACTTCCCCCTGCTGCTCCCATCAGCTCTTGATGTTTTGCTGGGCATCTCCTTAGAACCAATACCTGGCCATACTCATTAAAATAATCTGAAAAGAAATTAAAATGCCTGAATCTCTGGAAAATGGAAGCAAAGCATCTTTTGGGTGAAACACAGAGGTGTAGAGGAAAAAAACCAGAATTTGGGAATGTTAAGTTGAAGATCCTGTTCCCATGGCTACAGTTTTATTTTTAAGTTACTTTTTATTTAAGAAGTGCTGTGGTGTAAAATCATTATCGCACCTCAGTCCTTAAGGATACTTAAGCTATTTTTCTCACATCACAAAATTTGGCAAAGAGAAGCTAAAATTGTCCTGATCTGAAATAGGAAGAGAGTGTGAGAGAGGTGGAATTTGTTCTCCTTCCCTGTTAACACTTCTGGTCTGGAGCCAGGCTGGGAGAGCTGGGGGTGCTCACCTGGAGAAGAGAAGGCTCCAAGGAGAGCTCAGAGCCCCTGCCAGGGTCTAAAGGGGCTCCAGGAGAGCTGGAGAGGGACTTGGGACAAGGCCTGGAGGGACAGGACACAGGGAATGGCTTCCCACTGCCAGAGGGCAGGGTGAGATGGGATGTTGGGAAGGGATTGTTCCCTGGGAGGGTGGGCAGGCCCTGGCACAGGGTGCCCAGAGCAGCTGTGGCTGCCCCTGGATCCTTGGAAGTGTCCAAGGCCAGGTTGGACATTGGGGCTTGGAGCCACCTAGGACTGTGGAAGGTGTCCCTGCCCATAGCACAGAGTTTAAATTAGTTGATCCTTAGGGTTCTTCCCAACCCAGTGCTCTCTGAGGTTCTGTGTCTTTCAGCTTCCAGTAAAGGAGGTAAACCTTACACTCCAAAAATATTGAACTTCAAGTCTTCTAAGTAAGTAACAGGTTTTTGCCGACCTGACAGAACACAGCCAGGTTTGAGTGTTCTGAGGATGCTAATGGATTAAGGATGACACATTTTGGATGGAGAAGGCTTTCCAGCATGGATTTGTCACCCTTTCTGCTACTCAGGAATTTATCTCCATCTCTTCGCTTGAACTTTCCACCAAACCTGTGTTTGTGGAACTGGTGAGAAATGCAGGACTCCGAAAAAAGGGAATTTTCTCGCTTTGGTGTTTGAACCATTTTACAGCTTCAGGCAGTGCCTTGTGGGAATGCTGCAGCTCCCTGCTCTTGGAGAGAGCCCAGGAATTATTCTCCCAGCATGTCAAATGTCACTTCATCATCGAGCAGGGTGCAGGACACAAGAACATGGCAGGGTGATCTTTTAGTTCTTGTTCCCAGCGGAGCCGGCAGCTTCCCTGGCCTTTTCCTTTCCTCCCAGCCCAGATATTTTCCGTTGGAGCTCCTGCCTTACGCCACGGAGTGGATGAACCATCGTTTTCCACGTGCTCCCTTGCCAAACTTGGGATGCATTGCTCCGTCAGGAGCCCTGCCTGGGAGTCTGGACTGTCAACCCAATGATCACTGGGATCCATCATGGCAGGGAAACAGCCTGCTCTCCATTGTGCAGGAAATCATGATTAGGGATTACACAGTTGACATTTTAGCTCTGCAGAATGACTGACTCCCTTTCTTTAGGTTTTTTTTTAAATGTTAGGTTTTCTATCTGAAGTGAGAGATCCACTTGCTTGTAAATGAAGCGAAATGTTACATTGGTCGTGGTGTGCACAGAGACTGGGGAACAAAGAGGTCCCTGTTTGCAGGAGTTTTCAAGACAAAACCTACACATGAGCAACTGGGCTCATTCCCCTTCTGCTTTTAGATGTGACATTTAACAACTTGAGGGTGCACAAGACCCCTTTTCTTAAATAACTTTGGTTCAAAGAGAGCTGGGATACTCCAGACAAGTGCTTTATTCTGAGTGTGCTTCTGTGCAAATGTAACATCCTCTTCTGGTGAAATAAACCCAATTTCATCTGTGTTTTCAAACATAACTTGTGAATCTATGCCAAGCTAAAGGGATAAAAAGGGAGAGCTCCTTACTGGAGGCACTTTGTTCTTCTCTCTTTGAAAGCAAACTTGTTTTTTTTTTGACTGGAAATGAAAGATTTGATTTGGATCTATTTTAGAAATTTAAAATTCCTTCAAGTGTGTGAATTGACTGAATAACCTTTTTCAATTTATTTTTTTTCAATCGCAGGTGCAGTAGCAAGCACAGAAGTGAAGATGAAACTGCAGGAGTTCGTGTTAAACAAGAAGAAGGCTCTGGCCCACCGGAATCTCAACCACTGCATATCCAGCGACCCTCGCTTCTGGTACGGGTAAGTGGTGCTGGGCTTTCTGAAGGGCTCAGCCAGTGCCACCTTTGTCCCCAGTTCCCTGAGGGGATGACATGTGCCTGTGGGATGAGCCAGAGCAGTGACTAGATCCCTGTGCATTCCCAAAATACATTTTCCAGAGGGTTCTAGTGTGAGTGGTTTTTGTGTCTGCTTGATGGTGTCACGGTGCTCTGTGTGTAGAGAGAGGTCTTTGTGTCATCTGTAATCCATAATTATTCAAAGTCACAAGTTTTACAGTCAGAGATCAGCTTTTATCAGTCCTCCAGCTTTTCACCCAGGATTTGATCCCACCTGGTGTTATAAAACTTGAACTTCAGTCAAATGAGAAATAGTTTTTTATGTTCAGGAGCTGGAATTTGATTATCCTTGTGGGTCCCTTCCAACTCAGGATATTCTATGATTCAGTGAATTCCTGCAGCTCAGGATAGTTAAGTTTTGCATTTTAAAGCTTTTAACATTTACTGCTCTTCTTAATCTCTCAAACTTGTAAGTTTTGTTTAGTTGGCTCTTACTGGAACCATCTAGTGGGTCCAGTCTACACTTTTAATCACAACTGCCCCAACATCTCCATTTTCAACTGAAAATATTCAACTGCTGGTCTCCAGTTTCAATTTCAGAAATCAACTTTTTCATTGTACTAAAGGCAGTCAGAAATTTGATGTGACTTGGAAGTTTCCACTGCTTTGATTTTGTCACTGTCTTTATTAAATAAAAAAGCCAAAGTGCTTTAGATGTTGGCTTTAGTGACCTCAAAATTCATGAAATTTTGAGTTACAAAAGTAATATCATTTTGCCGTGAAATTAATGTTCAAGCTGAAGCACTGACAGTGTTTTAAGTCTTAAGAAATGACTGTGTGTACAGGGAGGATGAGGTCATAGCCAGAAGATGTTTCCAAATTCCAGACACTGAGCTGCAATGAAATTTGAAAGCTATCCCAGCTCTGAGCATGGACAGAAATGCTGAAGTGGAGTTGGCAGAATTCAGATGTTATTGGAGGCAAAGTGAGATTGAGCAGCTTTAATACATCTCTGAAAATCTAATCTGAGACTTGGGGATTTCATTAAAGGTGGTTGAAGACTCTGAGCCTCCATTTCTCTAAGGGGTGGTTAAAATAACAGTTAATGCAGGAGTGGTACAAGGTCAGTTAGAATTCAGGGTGCCCAGAGAAGCTGTGGCTGCCCCTGGATCCTTGGAAGAGTCCAAGGCCAGGTTAGACGGGGCTTGGAGCACCCTGAGACAGTGGAAGGTGTCCCTGCCATGGCAGGGAGTGGAATGAGATGAGTTTTAAGTCCCTTCCCATCCAAATAATCCTGGGATTCTTTGTGATGCAAGGCCAGGGCTGCTGCAGGTTTTTAGCCATGTCATGTTTGGGGTTTCGGGATGTTCTCTCAGCTGATGCTGAGAACTTTCTGAGCCCCGAAGTGTGGTTTGAGTTTGTTGTGGCACTTATGCCGCAACACCCCTTCCCTGTGATACTTATCCTAACACCCCTTCCCTGTGATACTTATCCTAACACCCCTTCCCTGTGATACTCCAGGAGTGCCAGCAGGCAGGGAACACACAAACCATTGCACAAAGATTTCAGGTCATGCCATCCCCTCATTTTCCATCTGTTTTGTAGTGGGGTGAGGGTTGTTATTCTGGATTCTGACCCAAGATGGACAAAGCCTTGGGTCCTCACAGCTCTTTCTCAGTGCTGAATTGTCCTGCTGAACACTCAAGGAGGGCAAATGGCAGCAGCACAGGATTTTTTTAAATGCACCCTTCACTTGTTCAGGCAGAAGTTGAGGACTTTTTTCCTTTCCATTCTATTTTTTAAAATTTTTTTTTTTTTTCAAAAGGAGAATCAACCTTCAAATTCCTGACATATTAGTATTTATTTATATGGCATCTCATAGGTTACCAGCTGAGCTCTGGAGGCATTCCTGTCCCTGCATAGTTGTGCTGTGATGCAGTTGGGTGGTGGCTGGGTTGAGTACACGCGAGCAGGGCTTGCAGGAGATCCACTCCACGCTCCCACTGTGAGCAGGCAAGGCAATTAAGTGGTAACAGATGCTGGGAGAGCCTTCGAAGCAACACGCCTGCTTTTAAGCACTTCCCTTGGTCTTATTAAGGNAAAAAAAAAAAAAAAAAAAAAAAAAGGAAAGCATTGCTTGGGAAAAAAAAAAAAAGGCTCCTAAGGGTATTGAGCACCATGCACCATGATGGTCTGACGTCAGTGACTGTGACAGGAAAAATGTTCTGCTGGCACGGAATCACAGAAGTGTTAGAGCTGGAAAAGACTTCTAGGATGATGTCCCAGCCCTGGAAATGCTCAAGGCAATGTTGGACAGGGCTTGGAGCAACCTGGGATGGTGGAAAGGGGTGAACAAGGTAGTCTTTTAGTGTCCCTTCCAGCCCAAACCAATCTGTGATTTTATGATAGGCAACAGCCTATCATAAAATAAATAGGAATTCCTCCTAGAACAGGAGGTTCTTTGGGACTGTATTGTCAGACCGTCCCTCCACTGGATTCTGAACGCACTGGGCAGCCCGGCTCCCAGGAATTTCTGCTCTCTCTCTGTGATTTCTCTGGGAAGCTGTCAGCAGGGCTTGGGAAGCAGCCACTCCGTGTGCTAGCAGCCATGGAAGGGAGTTTAACTGAGTATTTGCATGGTGAGGAGGTAGAGAGGTACAATTTAATGTAATTTAAATTACACATTAAATTACACATTGAATGATCCCAACATCCAGGGATGTGAGCACAAAACATTCCAGCACAGGTATACATGTCTGAATGTATATTCAGTGCACCTTGCTGAACATGTTTGAAGGATGAAATATCAAATCATGAAATCATTAAGATTGGGAAAGACTTCCAAGTTCATCACTCCAGCCTTTCTGTCTGTGCACGTGGGTGTTTGAAGGAGCTCAGGGAATGGGGGATGCCTTGAATGAAGGGATGTGCTTTCAGGAATGTCTGCAAGCTCCATGCAGTGTCCAATTTCCTCTCCTCCCAGAGCTCTGACATTCCTGAAGGGGCATGCAGACCAGTGCATGCTGCTGGAAGCAGCATCAGACCCCAGTCCTGGAGCCAGGGAATGTATTCCTGTTTGCAGAGCTCAATATCTGTCATTCAGCAGCCCTGGAGCACATCTAAACAGGCCCTTTGAATTCCTGAACATTGCCTGACAAAGGGATGAAAATAGCTTCAATGTACTCGATTGTGCTGCTTAGGTCATGATTAAAA